>JAQZBX010000297.1:0-120656 GCA_029593785.1 Cabassous unicinctus
TGACATGGCGGTGGCTGCTTTATTGCCCTGTAATGTGGCATTTTGCCAACACGCAGCATTTGGGGGCTACTGGGGAGAGGGAGGCGGTATTTGTTTGTACTTTTACAATTAAGAAGCCAGAAATGTTGTATTTCCTACTTAATCATCATTGAGATTAGGGCCATCTCATAAGCAATGATCAGTGTTCCCAGAAAAACAAAAGAGAAAATGAAGCATTCTGAGGGGTGGGGGAAAAGGCAAGGGTAGAGTTATGGGTTGAATGGTGTCCCCCCAAAAAGACATGCTCGCGTCCTAACTCCTGGTCCTGTGAATGTGAAATTATTTTGAAATAGACTCTTTGAAGATGTTTTTAGTTAAAACGAGGCCAAACTTGATCAGGGTGGGACCTAATCCAATCTGACTGACTGGTGTCCTTGTAAGACACTGGTGAGAAGGATGCATGATCACTGAGGCAGACTGAGCCCCAAGTATGGTCGGCAAACCACCAGAAGCCAGGAAGCAGAAGGATGGATTCTCCCCTACAGGTTTTGGACTTCTACCCTTTAGATGTGTGAGACGATAAATTTCTAGATTTTTCAGCCATCTGGTTTATGGTACTTTGTTAAAACAGCCCTAGTAAACTAAGATGGGGATCGTTTAATTTCTTGGGGTTGCCTAGACCAAACTATGAAGCAGGCAAAGTTTACTTTTTGCCTTCATGTTCTCTTTTTATGAGTTCTCCAAGGACACCGAGCTGTAAAGTGTGGGACTCCTTGGTGCTGGGGAGCAGGGCTAGTGGAAAAGGGGGTTGAAGCACACGTGGCTTTGCAAGGACTTCAAGACAAATTTCAAAGGTGCTTTCCTTCATGGCCAGCAAATGAATCTGAGTTCTGGCACTTCCAATCCAGTAAATGACTGGAACTTTCAGGGCAGTTTATTATCACATGTAGAATAGTCAAATGTTGTTTTGTCTCTATCACAGTGTATTCAAAACCATGGGAAGGATTTATACCAAAACCTCTTCATTTTGTCCTGCATACTCAGGGGATAAGATTTCTTCATTTCAAATATCTTCACATGAAAAACTTAGGCATTAATATTTCACATGCTCAAAACTTCACTATTTTTAAATTTCAAATGGGCTTTCCCCCACGGATTCCTCACAGGTTACTCCACACCTCAGAACCAATTCCAGTATCTCTGATTGCTTTTCTAGCACAGATGGATTCTCTTAGAGAGTGTAATTTTACCTCACATTCTTCTAATGACTTTTTTCCTAGCTCTAGTTGCTCTAAGTCCATTAAGTAAGATAATTTTCCTTGCTCTTGCATGTATTAAGCGTAAATTTACCTGACTGGAAAACTCTCATTCCCCCCTTCCTCATTTGTGTTCATATCCCAAAGGTCTTTTTAATGATTTTTAAAAACTAATTTCTAATGTGTAGCCATTTTCTCCAATCCCTTTGCCTTCTATAAATGGGGCTGAAAAAATACTTTATGGCTTACAAGTCACTTCAGGCTAAGGATGCTATGAAAGTGTAAAGGAGTTGCACAGATACCACAAGTACCTGAGTGGAGGAACAAGTAGGGGGATATTTCCTGCCACATAAGAAGAGAGGCTAAAGTTTATTTTCATGCACATAGAATCTTCTATGCATTGTTTTCCCTAAGTTGTAGGTTATCACTTTACAAAATTGTCTAAGTTTTTAAAAATTCTGTGTAGTTATGCTTTTCTATACATGAGTATCTGCTTCACAGTGTGTTCTCATAATTAGCTTCACTTTGCACAGCATGTGTCATCTTTGGCTTTATAATCCCCTTTCCAATCCCTAGCTATCCTTGTGTATTCATGCACTGTTATACATAAAAATAGGAAAACATATCTATGAAGCAACAACAAAGAAATATATGTGAATCTTATAGACTATGGTGTACTACACATGCTCTTAGCTATTTTTTCACTGTCAGGAAGCAAAATGCCATGAACAATGACTTAGCAGGAGGGGGAAATTTTTCTCAAATTTTCTCTTCTGGATCACAGAAAGTAAATGTAATAATAGTCAAGGTCAACCTGAGGGAATAATTCTTGGAATAAAAAATATAGAGCAAAATCAGACAATTTGTTGCTTCCCTGAAGAAAATTATAGATGTTAAATAACAACAAAGACTAGCTTTTATTGAGCCTACACATTGTACCTACACATTATACATAACTCAACAAAGCTACAAGAGAGTTACCAGCAGACCCATTTTATGGATAAGGAAACCGGATCAGAAAGGTCTGACAATAAGTAGGTGACAAGTCAGAATTCATACTCAGGTCTGCCTAACTTCAAGGCCTGTGCTCCTCCTCTTAGCCACCATTAAAGGACATCTTTTATTAGGGAAGCTAGCCCAGCATATTTAGCTATAGCTTTTCCACCATAGACTCTGGGCATTCAACTTTCATAAAAAGTCTCTGTGAAGGATAATCTTTAAAAAAAAAGAAAGAAAGAAAGAAATTAAGACAAAAGAGGTTCTATAAAAAAATCCCTGTAAACCTGACCTGAAACATGAAACTAATTAACAGATCATTAATTGTTTGTGGCTCCTGTCCAGTTACTTCTAGATAATGTGAAAGCAGAGTTAATAAGTCCCTACTGTTTTGTCCCCAGTATCTCTAAAGAAGTTCTCAGAAGTCAGTACTAACTCTAGGCCCTGAGAAATCAGTATGCATTAGTCACAGAAGCTGTGAGTTAAATTCACGTCACCAGTACAAATATCTCCTGCAACTCGTCTTCCCAAAGGATTGGAGAGGACAGAGTAGAGCCCGACTTTGATAATGTTGGCAGATAACTGAAGGCCCTTGAAAAAAATTCAGGCTGACACGTGAAGGTTCTTTCACGCAAAATGTAGGAAAGTTTTAGAGAAGCCTTTTGTAAGATCAAATTTTCATACAAAATATGGTTTTGGATGACTTTTGGCAAAATGATCCCCATGGGCTTTGAAAAAATTCACAAAATTCAAAATCGAGGAATCAAAGAGTATAAAAACGCTAGATTAACATCGTCTAAGGGAGTGCTTTGAAAATACCACCATCCCATTTCCCCATCCTAACAGCCGGCCAAGGAGGCATAGTGGAAGCATGTACTCATGCACCAGCACAGAGCCAGCCCCAGCCAGCCAAGCACTGTGCGCCCGTCGGGCACGGCTTCAACAATGTGCTCTTCCACATTTTATTTCGATGTCTGTCTTCTGACAAGAAACTAGAAACGCTTGAGGTCAGGGTCTATTTCTTTTTCATTTTTATATTCCTTGCCTTTTAACAGATGTACAATAAATACTTCTTGAATGAGTGAGACAATGGGTGAATCAATGGATGAATGGAATATGGCTGAGGCTTCAGAATATAAAGGTCTTACAAAATCCACATGCTAAAACTGATTTGCTCACCTACAGAAGAGTTCTTCAAATCCCCTCTTAAAACCGTACCCTCACTTTAAACCCAATTCTAATTAATTATAAGTAGTAATTGGGGAATTAAATAGATAGGAAGACACATATGCTGGCATTTGGTAAAAAGTAAAATCTACCAGTATGACAGGGAGGAGAAGGGGAAAATCATAAAAAGTACAACCAGGAGCTCAGAGGGCAAAGCAATCCAAGCAAGGTGATGCGCCGGTAATCCTGGAGAGGCCGTCATGTATCATGGAGTGGTACAAGCAGCAAATGTTTATCATCATTGCTCTCAGTTATCAAGGACAGTTTAACCATGCCCATCACCAACAAAGTAATCAGTGAAACATTTTTAGAAAGGAAATCAAAACAATTAAATCACATTAGTCAATCATAGTTTTTACATTTACACAAAGGCATGCAAGTAGTTTAAATGTTTTGATGATTGAAAAATTAAGCCTCAGACTATATTACAGTGATTTCGATTGTGGGCAATGATTGTGGTTAATAGTACAAGTACAAGAATGTGTTCCTCTATTACAAGGTGTTAAGAATATGGAGATACTTGGGAAAAATATAACTAATATAATGCATAGACTAACAATGGGGTGGTATAAGGAGGTATGGGATTTTTCCTTTTGGAGTAATGAGAACATTCTGAAATGGACAGAACTGATGACAGCACAACTCTGTGATGAAACTGAGAGCCACTGAAACTTTGTATGGATTGTACAGGGCAGGGGATTACATAACACAGCAAACCCTGTGGTGAATGATGAACTGTGATTAACAGTACAAATAAGAGAACATTCTCCCCTGAACTATAACAAATATACAATAATAATACATGATGTTAATAATAGGATGGTTTGTGGGGTAAATACACCAAACATGAGCTATAGACTATAGAAAGCAGTAATATTATGATGATGTTCTTTCATCATTTGTACCAAATGATGTTGTCACAACAATATAAAGTGTTGGCGGTGGGGTGATGTATGGGAATCCTGTATGGCAAGCATGATTTTTTTTTAACTCACATCTCAGATAAAAAAGAAATAAAAAAATTAAGCCTCAGTTACTTGAATATTACACTACATGAAATATCTCTGTGCTGAGGCCAGGTAGCACAATTTAATCTAGGTGCTGGCGAGGGTATTACACTGATTCTGGCCAAGCACACATTCTCCTCTTCTTGAGGCGAGATGACCCAGCCACTGCGCGGTGCAGCTTCCCTGCCTACTTTCCCGACAATGAAATGAGGGAGTAGTTGAGAAACTGCCTTTGAAAAAGCAACCTACAAAAACAAGGTATATGCCTTACAAAAGAAAAATATTAGAAACTGGTGTCTGGAAAGCAGGGAATTCTCCAAAGGACTGGCATAACTTCCCAAATCATAAGGACCTGCTCAGACTCCTCCAAGTAACAGAATACAAATCATTTTCTAGTAAAGTTGTATACTCAATCTGTTCCTACTTTTATGCTCATCTTTATATCTTTTCCTACTTTCTCCTAAGTGGTCATGACCCCATCATCCTGTATTTACCAAGTCTGTGGACCCATTGCTTCATTTCAATTCACCTTTTGGGTTTAGACTTCCTTGAGATTTCCCATTTCTTTCATCATTGTGCTCACTTGATATGGAACAGAAAGGCATGTTTGGGTGCGTTTTGTAAATATTGTGCCTTTAGCACTCTGCAAATAATATGTAAATAAAACTGCTCAACATAATGTGCTTTCAATGTCCAGAAAAAAAGTTTAAAGGTACTTCTGGAAAACCGTCTTTTTAGGATTCAACTATCATATATATTGGCATTGGAGATTAAAGTTCCTATAAATGAAAAGACCAGAAATCTTGAAAATGTTGGTGAAATTGGTTGGGTTTTGAATCTCTGCTCCACCACTTATTAGCCACTTAACCTTGAACTTCACTTTCATCATTAGTTAATTAGGGATAAATTAGGCTCCCTGCTTCAAAGCATTGCTACGAGGATTTAAATGAAATGATTTAAGTTATCTCAGATTCTGGCACATTGTAAGTGTTCAATAAATGTTAGCTAATATTTTTGTTAAATGTGATCACATCTTTCCTAAGCCAGGTTGTATGTATAGATACACCTCAGAAATATTTACCAGGTCTGGGTCAGTGGAAAAATAGAAAAGTCTTGGTAAACAAATTTTCTGTTTTATCTATGGTTCTCATGTGTGTGTGCTGCCCTCACGTTTCTCTTAGGTAATCTAAAAGAAGCTCAAAACACTTCCTTCATTTAGTAAGAGTTCACTGAAGCTCCAATGTGTGAAAAAAAAAAGGAAAAAAGAAGATTCAAGAGCTTGCTGCTGTATTTTCACCTAGCAACCCACCTGACCACAGTGCTGTCATCAGAAGTTCTGGCTGACTTTACATGTTCATATGGCTTAACCAATCTGACCATGCAGTGATCCAATACAAGAACATATCCCAAATCAGCCAGAATACAGCATTATAGATTCAGTCAGAAATGTCAGCTACAGGAAGGTCACCAGGAATCACCACTAGATAGAAAAGAATAAGTCTCACTCCTCTGGAAAAAGGACATGGAATATGATGTCAATTAAATGAACGAAAGTGATACATATAGTATAAAATATTTTGGTAGTGAGCTTGTCTGTAATTATAAAATTAAAAATATCTTCAATTTTTCATTTCTACTGAGCAAGAACTCTTTACTTCTGTTACAGTTTTTAATTTCCAATAGTAATCATTTGTTATTTTCACCAGGTTTATGTATGTTTCCTTGGTCATCTCAGCTACAGAATAAACTATAATTCTGATCTATGGATGTTTTTCTTTTTTTTGATGTATGGATTTTAATTTTTATGCAATTTTTTTACACTTAAAGTCAGAACACAATTGAAAGTGTTATCCAGGTAAGATGAAGATAAGGTCTATCTACGCAACTTATTTCAAATTGACATACCTTAACTCATATCAAACATATAAACAAAAGCATTAAGAACAACATTTATGTAATCTAAAATATCTTTTAAAAAATTTTTAAATGTATTTTTAAAGAAAGAAGAACAAAGGAGGTAACATAACAGAAGGAACTTCTCAGGCAGAAAAACAACTAGTTTTGGTTCTTTCTCCCAATTCTTAAAAAATTCTTATGTAAATAGAGTCCTTCCAAAATACTATATATGTACAGAATGAAACAATTAGGCATAGTTGGCTCCAGGCCAGAGCATATGGAAGGAAACTGATGATGCAATTAAACCTCAATTGAGGGGCTGACACACACACAGTACTCTCTGATGTTGATGAAGTACTCAGTTTCACTGGGAATCTCAGATGATAGATGACATGAATGAAATTATTAACAACTTTATAAACATTAACAAGGTAGATGTGTTCTTGATGCTCAGCTAAAACATGTGAACACATTAATTTGCACTCACACATGCATAAATCATCTAAAACTTCTTATTTTTATGGCTTTTTCTGTTCAGAAGGGCTTTCAGGAACATGCCCAAATTTCCAAGCAAACACCTTGCTATAACCTCTCCCAGTCACCATGAGGACTCGTGAAATTATTTCAAAAGGCGTCCTCAGTAATAGGTTCTCAACCTCACCTTCAGAAGATCTGACTGATGCTGAGTCCACACTCCGTGTTCTGTCTCTGCCAGAGGAGGACAGACACTCACTAGCTGTTGGGCAGTCAGCAGGCAGGAGTCATTTGTGGGCCCTCTGCCCCAGGTATCTAGTATTCTGTTTTTAATATTTCTAGTGGAGGCAGGCCAGCTGGATTCCTCCTAAGAAGCAGCACTGTGATTATTCATGGGACAGAAAATGAGGTAGGACTTACAAATAAAAAGGGAAAATAAACTTTAGAATGTCCTCCTCCCCACCTTGCACATTAGGATAAATTGTCCCTGCACGGACAAGCTGTGCCCATCACCTAACTGCTTTGGACTTCAGTTTCTTTACCTGTAAAATGATAGAACTGAAACTCTAAGGTACCCTCCGGTTCAAACATTCTACAAGGAGGAGTGACGAATTATTCCATGCCCATGAAATGTATGTAAAACTCTCTAGGAAGAAGTGTCTAAAATGGAAAATACATGTTAAAACACATAGAAAAGGCAAGTTGTCTTATTAAAATGGAAATCAATACAGAAAAAACAGCTAAGTCCAAAACAACATTTTAAACACTGGGTGGTAAGTACAATTATTGGTCTCAATTTGTCTTTGCCCTGTAGCAGTATTATACATCTTTGTCATAGCCTTATGGTGTATGGAATGTAATTCTGCACACTGTGCTCTTGGTCTTGGCCATGTGACTCACTTTGGCCAACGGGATATGAGTGAATGTAATGCAAGCAGAAACTGAAAGTGTGCTTGTGTGTTGGGTTGCTCTCCTGAGCTCCTGCCATTGCCATGGGGTAAAGATAACACAGGTAGTCACCATTCCTCTTCTGAACCATAGAAGAGACCCATGGAATTGGTTCAGAACCAAGCTTACAGCCTGGAGCCAAGCCCAGCAGAGCCCAGGTGAACACCAAACAACCCACAGACCCAGGAATGAGAAAATATACACTTTTGTTTAAGCCACTGAGATTTCGAGGTTCTTACATAGCATTATTACAACAAAAGCTGATACACCCTGTAAGGAAATAATGTATGGAAAATGAAGAAAATGCCTGATAAGGTAAGCACCTATCTACATAGGTACCACAGAAGCTAGAATGAAGTGTTCTCAACACTGTCACAAAAGCATCGAACGACAGTGATGTCACCCTAAATACCACTCACCAACAAGGACAGGCCCCTCTACAACCGAAAAGGAACACAATTAATGACCACATGCGGTCAGCTTGGTGACAAAATTAGGCCTTTATGTAGTACCTGTAGTAGCCCTGAAACTTCATTTAGAACATTTGTTTCCACGCTCTTTGCACACTGATCTCAGCCTGGGGATGCTGCAGGTGTTCTAGCCTAAGCCACAGTGCTGTCAATCACACACCTACTCAAGAGACAACTTCCCTTTTCTCCTGGGATCCAGAAGCTATTAAATCTGAACAAATAAGCTTTAGAGATAAATGTGCATGTATCTGTCCTGTAGATAAATACCATAATTACCATGTCATCATGTAATTTTTACATTGCTCTATCTATTGGAGCCAGAAAGAGGTCCTGCTCAGCCAACATTAGCACTTTTGTAGTAAATGTAGCAAACTGTAGCTTAGTTTTGCTTAACAGCCTAGGCAGAAAGGACTAAAGGATAAACTAGACAGAGAGAGGAAACTCCAAAAACTCAGTCAACATCAGAGCATCAATCACATTAATCAGAAAAAAGTCTCTGTTATTTTATACCACTTGATTATAGGTCACGTAGCCAATTAAAACAAAGTTTGTAAAAAATCTGCAATAATCTACAAATTGCTTATATTGTAATGTTAAGTGGGCAAAAAACTCAAGCTGCATACAAAGTGGTAACCACAGTACGATCACAGCAATGTAAAAAGAAAAGGCTCTAGGAAACCAAGCTTGGAATATTCTTCAAAATTGTTAACACATTTTCTTTGAGGGGAAAAGTATTTGGGTGATTAAATTTTCTTCTTTCTATTTTTCTGTATTATCCATATTTTCCATATTGAATATGCATTACTCACATGAACTATCTTTTGAAATTACTTTTACTAAAAGATAATTTTGTTCTTTCAAAATGTAGTTTACCTTTTCGGTATAATTTGTTCTGTCTTCTTTCACAACCTCACCAAAACAGGAGAAAGCAAATTGATACTGCAATAGCATTTATATATTTATATCTGATCGTCAAACATTTTATTAACTAGCACAACACACATGTTTGGTCCCAGAGTTAAAATTACAGCTAAATTTAAATTATTTTTTAATCTTAATGCTAGCCAGAAAATAAAATGATATAATCCCCACAGAAGAGTTGACAGTGCCTTACAACATGCACATGACAAACAAAAAGTTCCCTTTTATTACTGCAAGACCAGGGACATTTTGACATTACAAATGACATGAAAATATTGTGTCCTGAAGACATACAATCATATCTCCCAATGTGTGACTATTTCAAAAGAATGGAACACCCTAACTGAAAGGTTATATTTAAATAAGAATTAGCATGTTCTCCATCCCAGAGAGCTTCAAAGACATTATTTGATAGAATATCATGATCTCTATTTCTCCAAAGACAAGTAGAAAATAGAAATGTGAAATGCTTTTCCTAAGGCCACATAGGATAAAATATGACTGTGCTAGATACTTACTGATTTATGAATGCTTCTTAAGTATAACCTTAGAAGCTTGAAAATATGTTAGCACTGGGCAGTATAGAGAACAAGTTTTTAAGTCAAATTTCCCATTCTGCAAAAGTAATTTTGTATAAACCAATATTTAGTGTTTTCATTTCCAAAACAAACATCTGAAAAAATAAACCACTTTCCACATGACTTTGTAGGGAATTGCTTCTAATGACTATTAAACAGTTTGCAAAATTATGGCATGCTATTTCTTTGCCTGATAATAAACTTAACAGAACAAATCATAAATAAATAAATCCATGCTGTTGTTTTATAGCTTCAGAAAATTACACTTGCTTCTAATAGTTGACAATTTTAGAAGTTTGCTTAATGTAGAAATTCTCTTTTGATTTTTAAGGGCCAAGAAACAGGAAAACTTACCTCCCATCTATTCCACCTTCCCCGACACTGCCCCCTACCACCACACCAACACCAGTTACATGATAACAAATAGAGTTGATGTTTGTAAAGAAGGGAATCTACTACATTCATTTTCTACCTCATAAAGAGAAAATACATTAACCTGTCCTGCTTTTCTATGGGGTGAGGAAGCAGAGTCCTCACTGAATTAGTGGAATGACAACCTTGGAGAAGAGACTCCAGTGATCAATATCATATAGAGTTAGTTAATACTAGAAAGAAAAGTGCAGGCATTATAAGGCACAGTATTACAAAAGAGATCAAACAAATAAGGGCCTAACACAGGTTTAGTTAGAGAAGAGTGTCTTCCCCCTCCATAAAATGGGATTTTTCCTAAGCACTCTCTTGGCCCTCTCTCTGCTTGATTTACTCACTCTACCCCTGGGGAAGAAGGACAAATGGGATTGGTAAATTTAGGGAGAATGCAAATGGAATGCTGCACTCAGTTCCACCCTTCTCTCGAGAATGCGTCTGTTCGTGCAGATTGTGAGTTCTCTCAGCTTCCCCATGCCCAAAGCCCTGTAAGGGGAATTCTGCTCCAGCCTGGCGCAGGCTGAGCAGTTCTGCCTAAGGGGCTCCACTGCTAGCTAGCCCACGCCGTCAGCAGATCCTCCTGGCTCTGGCAGTGTTACAGATTGAATCGTGTCCCCCTAAAGATAAGTGCAATCCCTATCCCCCAGTCCCATGAATGTGATCCCATTTGGAAATAGGTTCTTCAAAGATGTTTTTAGTGAAGATGAGGCCACACAGGATTAGGGTAGGTATTAATCTAATATGACTGAGGTCCTTAAAAGAAGAGGGAATTTGGACTGTGTCAGGAGGACAGAGAGGACATGTCCATGTGACAGAGGCAGGGACCAAGTTCTGCAACAAGCCAAAGAACATCAGCAGTTTGCTTATTTTGATTAATATAATACATCAGAATGAATGCTTTTCTTTTGTATATCCCCTAAAATTACCACTTTTTGGTAAACGCTGATGTGGGAGACACTGACCCGACCTATACAGCTGCTTCCAGATGCCGACAAAAATAGTCAAAGGATGCATTATACCAAGTCATCTTCTAGCTAACTCTGCTCTGTCACCTAATGGCTTTTCTCTTTAAGAACTGTCACACTGAATAAGCAGGAATCATGGGGTTTAATTATAGAAACTTTTTTTTTTTTTTTTAAGATTTTCCAGTGTCTCTTTAAACCTGTCAGGTCCTTCCCTCAACCCTGACTTTTCTGGTCATGTTTAGGTGAAGGAAAGATCTGTCATTTTAAGTTTAACTGAAGTCTCAGTTCTATATTTAAAAGTGTTTAGTCGGATATAATAATCAACAGATGAATCATCATTCAAAATTAAAACTTCTCCCTTGCACACACTCCTAGCCTATCCTGGGCCAGTAGCAGGCAGGAAAGTTTCTACTTAATAGGCAGGTACTCTATTAAGATAACACTGTTCTCTCTGGCACTGGCATATGTTTAAAGCTGACATTTTCTACTGTAGACATTTTTGCAGGTCCTCTGCAGACTCCCTTTCTGTGACTGCAACCCTCCTGACTAGTAATGACTCATTTGACTGCCCATTCCCAAATATCCTCAGCTTATGCCCTTATCTCTCCCTGCCATGGTATACCTCACAGCCTCTTATCTGGCAGAATCCGTATTGGTTCTGCAACTGGTCCCTAAGATTCATATTTGATCAGAGGGCAGTGTGATTATTTTATTAATTATACCAGCAACTCTTCCTTCCTCCGCAAAGGCACTAACCATCCCATCTCTCTTGCTCCTTTGATTTCCAAGTGGGGATGGGAGAGCCTTCTAAGCCCTTCTAACCACAACAATCACATTTGAAACTCCCTGGGTAGTCCTGTGGAAGGTCCCTCATCAGATTTGAGACCAGATGTGTGGCCACTTCCCTACTTTCTCCCCTTGCTTAGCTTAGTAGAAATCACAATACAGGTTTTCCAAGGGAAAGATGCCTCAAAAATTGCCTTAATTTTGAACTCTCAATTCACTTATCCTTGGCCTAGGTATGGGGTTTCAAGAGTCATGAAAGTAGTTTTCAGACTTTCCTTTCTAAATTCTGCATATGGATATGGCTTAACATTCCTTCTGCAGTGAACTTTTTATTTACCTTGATGCCTCAGCCAAAACTTCAATTTTAACATCCTATTACCCCAGCTACATCAAGATATTTGATGTATGACTAACCATTCTTGTTAACGCATATATTTTAGGCTCCTGGCATCTTATTTGATGTGTATATAGTTCAATGTTGCTTGCTTATTACTTCCTACATGTGGCAACTGCTCAATTTGCTGTATCAAATGCTATCCAACAGTCATTTCCTTGAAGCATGTTATCTAATCTTTTTCTGACCACCTCGGCTGGGGCTTTGCCAGTCTTTCTAGACTTTCATATACACAGGGTAGTAATCTGGCTGACAGTGAAAACTAGGGGTCTTCTGAAGTTGCAATTGCTTTGTTTTTACTCAGATTATTTGTTGCAGATCAACAGCAAAGTTTTCTAAACATGCTTTTCTGCACACTTGACACAAGACGAGAAATGTCAATTGTCCACGTCTAAATTTATATTGTTTACTTGTTTACCTGCTTATTGCCTGTCCCTCTCCACACACCCTCCCCCACCCCACTAGAATGTCAGCTGCGTGTCTGCATCAGCCTCATCCACCAGGTTAAGGACCATCAGTGTTTAAGGACACTGAAGGTGCTCTGAGCCAGTGCTTCTCAAGCTGTAGGGAGGACTCTAATTCAGTAGGACTGTGGTGGGGCCTAAGAGGTTACTAACAAGCACCCAGCTGGTGCTGATGGTTTTCAAACCACACTTTGTCTGTTTCCATTAGTTTGGGGAGGTTGATGGAGATGATGGGGCAGAGAGCCTCTCGAAATTATCCCTTAGCACCACCTCTTGGCTTTCCCCAATTTTAGCTTATGCTCACCTTTCTTAGCATCAACACCTGATGTCTTTCCCTCGCGTTCATGTGAGCCTTCCTGCAACAAAGTCTCTGAGTACCTGTCTGCTCCAATACTGTCCATATGAAGAAGTTTACCCAACTGAAAAACCATAGCTCTGCCTTTGGCCTTTGTCAGATCCTGTTCATGATCTAGGTAGCATTTCAGAGAAATGTGCAAAAAGTCCAGATCCTGCAGAGCAGATATAGCTCAGTGGTTGAGTGCCTGCTTCACATGTACGAGGCCCCAGGTTCAATTCCCAGGGCCTCCCCCAAAAAAAAGAAAAAAAAGAAAGGCCAGACCTTCGTTTGCTACTGAGGACTCTGAATTACAAAGCCTCAACTAACTAGGCTCAAGGGAAAAGGTTCATTCCCTCCCCTCCACCCCATATTGAAGTGAAAGTGACCATTAAGACTACATACCTGGATAGTGTGACCCCCACCTTACTTTTTTATCTCCTCTTAGGCAGATGCTTTGCATAGATTTGCTTAGTGTGATAAACTAAGAGAAATCTCTGTCCCAAATATTGATTTTGAGACAATGTTTCCAGAAACATACTGACATCAAATTAGAGGGCAGTGTGGATAGCAGAGGCCCTTCCAGCAGAGCTGAGCTGGAGAGAGGACTCAGTGAAGTATGACTGGGGATCTGAAACTGCAACAGAAACAGCAACTTCTCTGAAATCAAGTTTGTCTTACCACTTGAACTGGGGAATTACCCCTTGCTTCCCACCCTCATTGTATTTTAGAAAGGTGGAGGAAGGTAGGGTGAAAGCGCAAAGATTTCAGAGTGTGACTTCTCTTTCAGATTCCCTGCTTACTAGCTGTGTGACCTTGGGCAAGTTAAGTAATCTTTCTGAGCCTCAATTCAGCTCTAGAATAAGGATAACAATAGTAGTTTTGCAGGGTCATTATGAGAATTAAATAAAATGTATACCAAAAGGTACTAACGCAATGCCTGGCGTTTAACAGGTATTGAACAAATATCCATTTCCCTCCCCCCTTCAAGGACCACAACAAGCATGGAAAACATATGGTGTTCTCCAAACATCATGTTTGTAAAGCGCTTTTTAACTTTTAAAGCACCTTCACAGCTGTTACCTTACTTTATGATTTTCTGGAAGAAAAAGGGAAAAGGAACAGCTAAAGAAAGGAAATGTTAAAAGAGGGAAAGTATGGAAGAAACACAGGGTATTGCATAGTAAAAATGAAAGCCTATGGTTCCATAGCATGTGAATGTCAGAGGCTTTCACAGGCAGGGGACAGTCCACAAAGAGAGCATTAGGGTCTGCAGTAAATGTTCCCCAATTAAAATAACAATAAGTCAAATATCTGAGTTTGTTGTGAATTTGACCTAGAAATTACTTTTGATAAGAAAGAAGCCTAGCTATTCCAATTGCCTGCAAGTGGAGCAACAGCAGCCCTAGTCGGCCTTGCTAATCACTGATGTGTATTCCCTGGTGGGACCTAAGGGATCCAGCGGAGCCATGCTACCCTATTAAAACTACCTAAATATAGCCTCTGTGGTGTAATGTTTGCTGGACCCTTTTACTTCTCAAGATGCAAAGCAATTACAAATCTGGAGTAAAGATAAATGCAGAGCCCAACCGGAGCCCAAACTGTGCCCTCCTTCTCCCCTCCTCTCTTCCCGAGTCTACTTACATGTGGGCACTAAGCATCTCTCAGGAAATAAGTCATGCTAGGGAAAGAGAACATAAGTCCCCCACAATCCTGGCCCACCTACATTGTCCTTTGCTATGTCCTGGGGAAAGGCAGCTTGGGGAGCTTTTTTATTTTTTGCAGAACTATCTGAGAAACACTGTCCACAGTGGACAGCACAGCTTTGGGAACACATGACAAAATGTGATGAGGAAAGGGGAAAAGAAGTTGTCACCTCTTCACTGGAGAAAATGATATCACATTTCACCCAGTAGTTATATATCCTGGGGTCCAGTGGATTTGGATTTGATTCCAGGTTCTGCCCTTTCTTAGGTATATGACTTGGGGCAAGTTTCTTAACCTCAGTTTCATCATCTATAAAATGGACACAAAAATGGAAGTATCTCTTCGTAGTAAAGCAGGGTCTCCCAACTTTTCTCATGCCCAGCACTTACAGAAAATGACATTTGTACATTGTAATCTTATGATATGGTGAAGCCCCTTGAGGCAAGAAGCAACAGCATTGGAGGTCCTGGGACCACAAGCCCTGCCCATCCACCCTCTAAGGAGATAATAATAATAGCAAAGATTGCAAACTGAGCCCAGCTAGTGCTTCCTATGTGTCAGACACCGTTTCAAAGTGCTTTACATAGATCAACTCATTTGCTTCTCATAGCAATCCTACAAAATGGTGGCACTATTATTATCCCTAGTTTACTGATGAGGAAATTGAGGCACAGAAAGATTAGGTAATTTGCCTGAGATCACACAGCCAGTGAGTGTCAGGGCAAGATCAAACCCAGGCATTTAGATGCAGAATCCTCGCTTTCCACCTCTCAATATCATGGCCCACCTCTCACCCAGGCATGGCACCCCAGTGGGGCACTGTGATGTGCAGCCCTTCTCACAGCATCTAATGAACATTAGTGTTTATAAAAAGCAGCTCAGTCAAGTGCGTGGATGCACCAACAAGATCCATGGTATTTGTGGGTCTGACAGAGCAGGGCAGTCCAGGGCAGTGGGCACTGGCACTTCTGGTTGTGGCAGGAATTACTGAGAGGTGGTCTCAGCAGGGCACACCACAGGAAAGGGGAAAAGAGGACAGGAATGGTAAATTCCAGTGGTGTGAGTGCTCTGGGGTCGAATCACTCTCCAATGAATCATGGCAGGGCACTCTGAATGGGTCCTGGAAGTGTAATACTCATGATTGGAATTAGGACAATTCTCTTTTTAACTGTAGGTGTTACTCTTACTGTTACCACTAAATGGGACTGGCCTGAAGATGCACAGGGTGCAGGTGAAAATGTTGCCAAACTCCAAATGTTCATCTTGCTGAACCTTCTAGTTATCTTGATGCCTCTGCCAAAATTTCAGTGTTAACTTCCCCATTACTCCAATTAAATCAAGGTCTTGTCCTGTGACCGAGTATTTCAGATAATGCATATTATTTAGGCCCGTGGCATCTTATTTAACATGTCTACAATTCTGTGTTGCTTGCCAGTTATTTCCTACATATGGCAATTGCTTAATTTGGTGGGTCAACAGTTATTCCACTTTTATTTCCTGATCATATATGGTAATGCATGAGTCTCTTGCATTTTGATAGTCCTTGGTAATTGTCAGAGGCCTTTTCACAGAGTAGGCCTTCAGTTAATGTGTAATTAAATCAATTAAAAATATTTAATAAAGATTTAATAATTAAGACTGACACTTAAAACTTTCAACTTCAGAATTTCTTTTGCAGAGGCAATAGCATAAACCAAGTTCTTTGCTCTTTCTAAGCTTAGGTAAAAACAGGAAAATTCATGGTGGCAAAACTGAAGACCCAAACCAAACTCTGAATGCATGTATTGACTCTTTTAACGCTAAATCAGAGTTGGTCCTCTCCCAAGCAAGGTACACCAAAAAATTGCTCTCTGCAAACTGAACCTTGATGTTTCCCCTAAGCCAAAGAACTCATGACTATCAGGAGTTTTTCCTTATTTTTTTTTTTTTGCTAACACTTTACTAATACTAAGTGCATTCAATCAAATGTTATTTGATGCAATAATACTTATTGTTATGACTCAGGCAAGAAAAAGTTGCTCCAACTTATGCCATAATTTTTTAAGTCAACGGTTTTCAATGTATAAAAGGTTGTTTCAGATCAGTTTAGGTTGCCATGTCCTAGCATTTGGATGGACGCCTGTTGCAGGGATGGAATGGGACCCGAACATGATGGAGTAACACAAATTAAGTGAGCCCGCTTGTCATGGAACATGTGAAAATCCCTGTTCTACAAAAACATGTCATTTGGAAATGCTTTGCCATATACCATCATCTCAGTAACAATTTAGAACACGGGTTGAAAACTACAGTTCATGGGTCAAGTTCAGTCTGCCTTCTGGTTTTATAACCACAATTTTATTGAACACAGTGCCTTCCATTGGTTTATGTATCATCTATGGCTGCTTTCGCGACACTACAACTGCAGAGTTCACTAGTTTCAACAGAGACCAATGGCCTGCAAAGCCGAACATACTCAGTATCTGACCCTTTATAGAAAAATCCTGTATTAGAATAATACCCAAAGTCAAAGATATCAACATATGAGTGACAATTTAAAATGACACCAAAGTTCATTTCATCAATCCACAGCACAGCCTCCTAAAGACATCAGAATTTAATTGGGGCCATTAATTTTTTAAGCATCTGTATAGTTTAGTCCTTTAATCATCAACTCCATGCTTATTAAAGAGGAGCAAACTTTGCTGTAAGGTGGGAATAGGAGAAGTAGAAGACGTGGGTTCTGCCCTTGGCAATGGCAATTGGTATCTATCCTGTGTGACGAAAATCATATATTTGTAGTCCTTATCACATTTCCTTCCATTTACAAAAGTGCTTTACCTGTTCCCTTGATTTTGAGGGCTAGGACAAACTCTAAAATATTAAAATAGTTAAGAAATATCATTGAAAAATTGATCCCCCGGTTTTTTAAGATGTGAGGCTTCTTATTTCTACCTTTGATGCTTGTCCAGCCTTGCTAGCTTGGCCTGCCCCCCAGGGCTCCCTGGCCAGGCAGCCTTTGCTTAGTGAGGTGTGAATTCCACCTGCAGGAATCTTGAACTACCCACTCATTATGCCCTTTTCTTCCCTCACCCCTACCCAAGTGAAATGCCACATCGCCCAGGAAGCTTGACTAGCAGAGAAGAGCAATATTCCAATTCTTTCCAGCAATAACATGTTTTTCTCACACTTTTCTTCCCAGGCAGAAAGAAAGGAAAAGAATTGGAAAAGGGAAATTTAAGCAGCATACAGGAAGGGTAGTGATAAGAAGTCAAAATGTAGTAAGAAAAGGGACGTTGGAAAAGGGGAAAGAAAATTACTGGATCACACTGAAGACAAAAAAAAAAACAAAAAACGTAACATAAAGAATCATTCTGTCCAAAGAGAAAGGAAATAAAAATCTGTTGGTCTGGCCTAATGGTGGATATTTTCGCTTTTCCCGCTGACTTTGTTCTTTCAAGACACATTTCATATTTGCTCAGAGGGCATGTGACTGACATTGTGCCTCTCATGCTTTCAGTCCAGGGAGAATTAGAACATGGTGGCAGATCTCTCTCTTAATAGTTATTAAACCCCATGTGTGTAGAATCTCATTTTCACAAACTTCACAGCACACTGTAATGTCTTTGTTTTACTTCTCATTAAATGGAGCTAAATGGCTATACTGTAGAAAAGGCTACTGTCTAAATGATAGTTACTGAGCAAAACCAAATCAAGTACTGGACCTAAGGCACCGGCTCAGGATCCACCCAACTCTTTCCCTCCCAGTCATGAGAAAAGGAATCTCTTTGCATCCTACATTTCCACTATTCTGACACCTGAGCTCAGGATCTGAATGATTTGGGGACCATCACTCCACTTCCCAAATAAAATATCTATTTACCACCTCAAAACCAGAAAACATACAATATCTTTCTAATATTTGATAAATGTTAATTTCATGCACTGAATTTATACATGTATTAACAACACAAAATAGAGTAAGGTCTACTTTATAGACACTGAGCCCTATATCCACAGACTGGGAGGCAGAGCTGGGACTAGAATGAGGCAAATAAGGTGCCTAGGGCACAAAATTTAAGAGACATTCACCCTTGTGCAGGGTTGGTGATCTTTGGCCAATGGGGGACAGGAGTCTGGATAAATGTTCTACCTTTCCAACTCTTGAATGCACAATTCTCAGTTGCCTTCTATAGGCTACACAGAAGGAAGGTAAGATTGAGTCCCAGTCACCCACAGAAGTGACCACTTCATTCTGTCCTCTCTTTCATTCTATTGCTCTCACTTTTGCTCCATGGATCACTTCCCAATTACTAGTTCCTGAATGCAAGCCTGTATCCCAGGCTCCACTTTCTGGGGAACCCTAAGCTAAGAGAGTTGATGTCAGGATTTGCTGCAGGCAGCAGATGCTCAGGATGGAACTTGAACTAGTGACTCACTGGTTACCAACATCACTAGCATAAGAATAACCTACAGTGGATTGAGATGAGGTATAGGTAGAAGGTGAACCACTGTTTTCTCCATTTGAACACTGTGGGAGAAATGGATCTATAAAGAATGTGAAATTATCTGGCTTTAGTTTTAACTCAAGCTAAAGGGCAGACAGACTGTGTCGAAAATTTGATTCAGGACTTATTATTAAAGAAGAGATGTTACAGGTGTCTTATCCCAATAGGATAAGAGTGGGACCCTGAGACCGGGATGTAGAAAGATCTAAGAAACTTAAACCCCTAGAATCCTTTGAACTCCCACACTGGGAAAAGCAGTACCTACAATCTTGCTAAGGAACAGCCTCCCCGTACCTGAATATCCTGCGGGGACTGCACCTGAGGCAGCTTCACATGATAAAGCTTGTCTGCAACAAGATCTACCCCCACCTTCTCTTATTATCTCCAGACCAGGTTGCACCGCAGCCAGAGGAAGGAAATAGAGTCCCTGCTCTGGCAGGAAAGAGGATGCATGCTAATAGAACTGCAGGATCTGCTAATGTGTACTGGTAAGAACCTTGAGAATGGAAAATATATATGAGACTGAATCTCCAAGGTTTTGGGACTAAGAGGCAGAAAATATAGTTAGGATAAGGGAAAATTTATTGATATAAGAGGATTGTCCTATGATTTTGGAGTTCAACAGTCTGGCAAGATCACCTGAAGCTGGTCCAAAAATGTGAACAGAATAATCCCTTGAAAATTGAACATGAAAATGACCTACAAAAAATGAGGTACACATTCTGGAATTGTCTTAGCAGAGTATTGACAGAAGAGTCAGAAAGGCTCAGAGAGGTAAGAATTTTAGAATGGATTTATTAAGTGAGACTGCAGAATTTACCACCTGAATATTCTCCAGAAGTTCCCCCAAAGACCCTCCCTTCACTAAAGCAAGAAGGAATTCACAGGTGAAAGGTATACCAGTGTCACTAAGAAGTTAGGCAATGGCCATCTTCTGTAGACTGTCAGTAGGGAACACCACCATGGAACTGGGTTCCTGAGTTTAATATCAAGGTGTTTGTGGGGCTAACGGGATTTCACAATGGCAGAGGCCAGGTGGTAGCATGTAATCATCAGAGATAAGCCGAGCTGGGATGGCAATCAGGGTGCTGTGTCCCCAATAACTAGAATACATGGGCCTAGAAAGGATTGTCCCCTTGTCACAATTACTCTCAATGACCCATAGCAGAATGTGTGCTTCCTCTCTCTGCAACCTTCAAATCTGCTTGGTCAGAGATCCTGGTTCACTAAGGGAGGGTGCCTCCATCTGAAGACTTGGGCAGGGTGCCACTTCCTGAAGCTACAACAACCAGTTAGTCATATGGGGTGCCTCATGCCAGTAGACCAGAAGCCAAAGAAGGGGTCATTGTACCCTGATTCCAATAAAGGTCTAGGATTGATGCTACACAATAGGGGAAGATAGGGGAGTGTGTGGAAATGAGGGAATTCATTGGGGGTGTTTCATGATATTTCTATGCCCAGTAATAACATTAAATGAGAAATCTCAGTAATCACAGCCCAATAAGTATAAACAAACAAGGACTCAGATCTCTAAGAAACAAAGATCTAGATGACTGACCAGGCAAGCAACCTATACCTGCTTAAACACTGAGTGAATGAACTCTAGAATGAGTTGTTTTTTTTTTTTTCCACTTTTTTATTTTTTAAAAGATATTTCAATTACATAAATGTTACAGAGAATATATAGGGGATTCCCATATGCCCCGCTCCCCACACCTCCCACATTTTCCCACATTAACAACATCTTTCATCAGTGTGGTACATTCATTGCAATTGATAAACACATTTTGGAGCACTGCCACTAAGCATGGATTATAGTTCACATTGTAGTTTATACTCTCTCCCATTCGACTCTGTGGGTTATGGCCAGATATATACTGGCCTGTATCTGTCATTGTAATGTCACTCAGATGATTCCCAAGTCCTGAAAATGCCCCCCTATTACACCTGTTTTTCACTTTCCCTAACCCCTAGAATGGGTTATTAAGGAGTGTGATGACAAATGTCATTTACAGCCTCAGGGCCAGCTGCAAAGTGTGGACTATCGCTTGTTCCAATAATCCTGCTGTTTCACATCTTTCACAAAATTTCAGCAAGTCATTATCTTGCTGTGAATATCCTGTGTAGATGGATTTAATAGAGGGCATAAGTAGATCTGAGTCATGCAAGGGGTGGACTGTAGCAGTTATCTCTTGTGCCTCACATCATATCAGCCTACTTTTCACTCTAGCCTTTGGTGCAAAACCCAGTTTCACACAAAGGTAACCTGATAGCATCTCTTCTCACCTGCACCCAGAATATTTCACCTTCTGCCCATAAGTTTTCTTATTTTGCAGAAAGAGGCTCCTGTGAGAACTGACCCAGCTCTCACACATGTACAATCCAAAAAGTATGGAGTTAACATCCCATGGCAACTCTAACCAATGGGAGATAGAAGTGGGTGGACAAAGCTCCCGTTTTCATCCTTCAGGTTTACAGTTCCAAAGTGCAGTCTATAAACTACTCAGGAGGTCCTGATGTGGTTGAACCATTATCCACAATGGTGACCATCCTGATAACATACCTTTTCACTGGTTCTCCCTCCTCCTTTGTTTTAATTTCCTCTGTCCCTCAGATCACTTCCTAAATAAACTACCTACACACAAGCCTTTGTATCAGGCTCTGTTTACTGGGTAAACAAATTATAAAACAAGAATTGGCCTCATAGGGTTGTTGTGAAAATTAGTCTCTAAATCACTTAGAATAATGCCTGACACACGTTAACCATGTATTATCATCATCATTTTTTAAAAGATTCTAACATTTTATATTATGGGAAGTCCTGGCCTTTATCTTTATCAAACAACAAAGAGACTTTTGATAACTGATTTTATGACAATTGATTATATTTTTTTCTTATTCAAATAAAATTTTGTGTGTATATATATAGACTGATGAACATGAACAGGCAAAACTTCACATCTTAGCCAAATTTGTTCTTCATATAAATGAAGATAATGGTAAAGTATTTTCATAGATTCACAGATACTAAAAAAACACTCGTAATATAAATTATCTAGTTAATCCTATTGGAATGATAATTCTAAAGATACTAAAATAAGATCATTCTAAAATAGTGATTGTGGCAGTTTGATATGTTTATGAATTCCAAAAAGAGATATTGATTATGTTTGTAAACTGGTCTATTCCTCTGGGTAAGATACCCTTGGATTGCACTAAATGCAAAGGTTTTAAGTTTACTTAATTAAATCAATTTAGGGCCTTTGATTCGACCATGTTAGTAGGGCATGGCTCAGAGTTGAGTCCCCACCCCCTTTGTGGGCTACATAAACAGACACTCAATCAAGAAGACACACAGAAGTCACAAGAGCTCCATAGATACCAGAGGTGAGAATTTTGTCAGCTTTGATCCTGGGGCCCTGGAGAGAGCTGAGCCATTCACCTGATATTTTACAGCTGACCTCTTATAGAGGCCAGAGCAGCTGAGCCCGAAAAGAAACGAGCCCTATGCCAGGCTACAGCTGAGATCAGAAGAAGCTAGAACCACGGAGCCTTAAGAGGAAGAATTCGGAAGGCTGAACCCTTGCAGAAATCGGCAACCATCTTTGGTGAGAAAGTACCTCTTATGGTACCTTGAGTTGGACTCTTTAGGGCCTTGTAACTATAAGCTTTTACCCCAAATAAATACCCTTTATAAAAAAGCCAACAGTTTTCTGGTACTTTGCATCAGCACCCCTTTGACTAATGCAGGCTCAGATTAAAGGATCAAATATATATCTGTAGATAGGTATGCATGTGTATGGATATGGATATTATATATATTTAGAGAAATTTGAAATATGGATTGCATGCTTGTATCTGCCTCCCATGACATGCGGCAGGGTCCTTTCCTTTCTGCTCGTTCTTCTTCATAAGGCCTCCTTTAATCCAGATTAAAACCCACCTGCTTTCAGTTGGGCCATACCTTAAGTAAAAACATCATCTTCAAGAGGTCCTGTTTACAATATTTATAATGGATTCACACCCACAGGAATGTGGATTAAAAACATGCTTGTTTTTTTACAGGAACATATAACTCAATCTACAACAGTGAGAAAAGTTAGTTAAATAAAATATTCTGGTCACCTACAATACCAGAAAAACAAATTTGTAGAAATGGACTTCCAGCTGGCCTAAAGCCTAGCTGTGCTCAAAGCATGCACGGATCCTTGGGAAACTGACCTTCATTTTACTGGCCTGCAGATATCATTCAGAAATATGCTAGAATTAGTGGAGAAATACACCTGGTGGGGAGGGGGGCATACAGGGAATCCGGAACAGTTGGGGGAGGCCAGGAGCAGGACTGGGAGAATAAGGTGAGGCCAATGAGGCACCTAGGAGGCAGAATTTAAGGAGGCGCTTACTCTCAGGGGCCAACACTGCACTTTCACCCCCAGAGACTGAATGCCTCCTTAAATTTAGTGCTTCAGGGTATCTACTCCCCTCACCCTCATCCTGACCTTGGCAAGGAGGATACAAACAAACAGGCAAAGGAAAGCTGAATGTGTACCATTGACATCCACAGGCCATGCTGATACTTCTCTGACAACTGTATATTCCCTTGGGAAACTGTGGGGATCTGGGAAGCATTTACTTCTGTTTGGGAGCATATTACTTTTTCTGATTTATGTGGTTATCTGCCTAGAGATACATTTCAGTGTCCTTTGCAATTAAATAAGCTTTATATCCACTGTGTCTCTTGGCATCTTTCCATTAATTACATCATTGTCCTGCGATATCACCTATGCAACACAATGCTAAAATAAGATTCAAAATCAAAGCACAGAAAATCAAGGTCAGCATTATGAACACCAGTGATTGTACTGCAGGTGTAAAGAAGTAGCAGACAATAGCAGACCTGTGGGAAGAAGGCTAGGTAAACTGGGTTATTTTCTATTTTCACTAAAAAATTCTATTAGTCATTTGAAAGTTTCTTAAATAAGTTTTTCTCAATCTTTTTTGCCTTTTATGTGTCCCCAAAATAAGTCAACATATTAGCAGTTCCAAATAAAAATGGGTAATTCAAATACATATCCTGTCATGTGACAGGAAAGCCAAGGAACCCCATGGACTGTGGCAAGCCAACATCAGATGCCACAGACTCCTGGGAGAAAGCAAGCCTTTCCAATAACTTGATTTTGGACTTCTTCTGATCTCAAAACCATGAGCCAGTAAGTTCCCATTAATGAAGCTAACCCATTATGCAGTATTTGTCATAGCAGCCAAGCTAAGATAGAAAGGATTTCTAGAAGGCAGGCCTCTACATGTGGTTTCCCCAGCAGGGTAATCAGATTTCTCATTTAGTGGCTCAAGGCTCCAAAAGCAAGTGTTCCCAGACAGGCAGTAGAAGATGCTGATCTCTTAAGGCCTGGGCATAGATACTGGTCCATCACCACTTCTACTGTATCCTGTCAATGCAGTCATAGGACCCACCCATTTTCAAGAAGAGGATAACAAATCCCACCTCTTGATGGGAAAAGTGTCTAAGAATTTTTGGCCACCTTTATCCCACCATTCCTAGGAAGTTGCAACACACTAGAGCAGTGCCAGAGATTCCCAGCCCCCATAGAGGACATTTTATGTTCTCTTTGGATTCAGTGTGCCCGTGATTATTCCTTAACTTCTTCTAAGCAGATGGGGAGAGCCAGAGTTCAGGGAACTTCTCTGAGTTCAGGGAACCAGAGAAGCTATACAATGGGGCTACATGAAAGAGTTGGTAAGGTACCTAGAACTCAGCTATGCCCTGGGCAGTGGAAAACAAAGCTGAGGATAATATCAAAGCTGCTTGACCATGATTTGTCTACCTTGTCACTGGGGCCCCCTGACCAAGGTACCCAGTAAAATTCATGTGTCTATATCTTATGGTAATATTTCTGTCATTAATTACTTGACATCTGAGTAGGGCTGGACACAGCTGAACAGTGTCTCATTCATTAAATGTTATTGTGTCTTAGTTTCCATGATAACAGATACTCCTGGTTTTCCTCCTACTTCAAGGTCCATTTTTTTCTCCATCACGCCTTCTGCTTTCTCCTCCTATGCCAAATCTCTAAAGCTGGGGTGCCTCAGGCCTTTGTCCGTGGTCTAGTGTCTTCTGAATCTACAAGTTCATCTAAGTGTTCCCATAGATCAAAAGGCCCATTGAAAGATATATCCCAAGTTTGTATCTGCAGCCTGGACCTCTCTTGTGGTCACCAGGCTCATGTTTCTGGTTGCCTGTTTGATATTTCTGCTTAGATATCTAGTAGGTATTTCAAACTTAATGCAATCAAACAAAATTCCTGACTTCCTGGGACCCACTAAACCTATTTCTTTCCCAGTCTTTTCTATCCGCTAAGTTGCTCAAGCAAAGACATCGGAGTCATCCTTAGTTTATGCCCCTTCAGCCCTCCTTCATCCACCACGTCTAATCTATCAGTAAGTTCTCTCAGCATTACCTCCAAAATATGTCCAGCTATTTTCGCTATCTGTACTGCCATCTCTCCCCTTAAATGCAGCAAAAGCCTAACAGCTTTTCTGTTTCGTCTCTTATTCCTTTATATTCCCACCTCCTTTCAGCAGAGAGATCTTAAAATAGAATCAAATCATGACAACCCCTTTCTAGAATCCATCCACAAACCCTCTGTACTTAGATGGTTGCCCAATCTCCTTACCACAGCCCCAAGCCCTACATGATTTGGCCCCAACTACCTTTCCCATGTCACCTTTTGTGATTCTGTACCTTGCTCACCAAGGACCAGGCTTCCTGGCCACCTTTTTCTTCCCTCTTCCTGGAACACTCTTGTTTAGCTGCCTTGGCCTCACTCTCAGGTCCTGGTTTCAACAGCACCTCTTCACAGTCTTTCCTTGACCACATGATCTAAAATGGCCTTGCCCCACATCATCCTCATAGCACGTATCCAAATCTGTCATTTATTTATTTTTAATATGTCATTGTATTTCCCACTAGGAAAAAATTCCATAAATTGAGTGTTAGTACTATTGTGTTGTATACCAGGGAAGTGGCACACACAAAGGCCCTGAGGGACCCTGCTGTCTTTGTTGGTTGCTATATTCCCAATGTCTGACATAGTACCAGTTCTATGAAGCTAAATGAAAAATATAACATTGGAAATTTTCTTCAGGTTTCCACTTTTAATGGCCAAAGATACCACACAAACTTGTGCAATGTCATCATATTCATATGTTCCCTTTTAGAATGTGTCTGTGTGTGTCAGCCAGAGACACTCTATTGAGATAAAGATACAGGCCTAAGTTTTCATTCATTGAAAATATAGACATGATAAATGATTATGGGTTAACAGCCCCAAATATTAAAATTATTTAAAAGAGAGCATACTTGCAGTCCCTGTATGGAAGACATTAGAATAAGGGCAAGGCAGAGAGAGAAACTTAGATGTAGCTTTCCAAACTGCCTTCCTGAAATGCCATACCAGTGGACAGAATTGGTACTGCATGTTTCCAAAACAAGATCCATAGTCCTTTCACTGCAGTTTGTTATTTTACAGGTAATATGAAAAAGTTCTAGGTTTACAGTATCTGGGATTACGTCCAAACACAACCTAACATCTCCATAACCTGGAGCCATTCTTTGAAGTTGGCTGGTCTGTAATCTTTCCCTTTCACCTAGATTTGTCTTCCACACTATATCTGATTTTCCAATTACTGTTACTCCCTTAATGATGCCTGCCTTTTCTGTAAACTCATTCTTGGGCTTTAGGCAGTATAAGTACTGGCATGTATCCACTGGCTGCAAATATGTTCTTGACCCAAATGTAGATACACATTCTCCAGCTTGGTTGACAGAATTTAGTTCTACTGCATTATACATTATAGATGGCTCCAAAGAAACCATCTCCATAAACATGGATGAGGTTGTGAACTGGGCTTCAAAGAAATACTTCACCAGTCTCTGCATTGTAAAATTTGGTTTTCACATCCAATGGTTTGAGAACCTGAAATTTGAAGAATTTTCTAAAATACATTTTTTCCTCCACTCTGAGTTGTATTACTCACTAAACACACCAAGATGTGTGTTCCAATTTCCATTACTTCATGATGTATGATGGCCTCAATACAACACTGGGGTTTAAGTTCAGCCACTGCAGCACTGGAGGATGTATTAGTCAGGGTTCTTTAGGGAAACAGAACCAACAGGAGATATCTGTAAATAGTATGAGATTTTATTAAATTATCTCACGCAACTGTGGGGATGCACAAATCCAAATTCTGTAGGGCAGGCTGCAAGCCAGGGACTCTGATGAAGGTCCTCGATGAGTTCTCCAGGAGATGCTGGCTGTCTGAAGTAGAGATGAGAATTCTCTCTCTGAATGCTGAAATCACTTCTCCTTTTTTAAAAAAATATTTTATTTTTATTTTTTAAAGATTCTTAAATTACATAAATGTTATATTAAAAATGTAGGGGGTTCCCAAATGCCCCTACTCCTCCCACACTTTCCCACATTAACAACATCCTTCATTAGTGTGGTATATTTGTTACAACTGATGAACACATATTGGAAGTATTGCCACTAAGTGTGGATTACAGTTTACATTATAGTTTAAACTCTCTCCCACACAATTTTGTAAGTTATGACTGGGGAATGAACGATGGACTAGAGTAGACTTACTGTTATTCTATTATAGACTTATTGTTATTTTAGCAATGGAAGAACTTTTATCATTGATGTGGAGGCGGTGGCCACCAGTGATTCTGAGGGGAGAGAGAGGGAAAAATAGGTGTAATATGGGGACATTTTCGGAACATTGGAATTGTCCTGAATGACACTGCAATGGCAGATACAGGCCATTATATATCTTGTCATAACTCACTTCTCCTTTTAAGGTCCTCAGCTGATTGGATGGGACATCACTCATTGCTGATGGCAAACTCCTCAGTTGATTGTAGATGTAATCACCCATCTATGCAATCAACTCACTGATGATTAAAGTCCATGAAATGCCCTTGTATTACAATTAGCCTTGTGCTTGCTTGACCAAACAACTGGGTATCATTACCTGGCCAAGTTGATACCTTAGCCTAACCATCACAGAGGCTGAAAGATTTAAATGCTGAGAATTTGTCTGAAGATGCACTTTTACCAATATATCCTTGACAACTTGGTTGCTATCATTATGAACATTGATATAAATGGAAAAGGTCTCTACCAAAAATATATTCCCAAAATTCTGTGGTAAAGTCAACATTTCTCCCAACATTAAAATTTCTGCACCATTTATAGTTGAAGGATCATCTCTTATGAGCTGGTAAGTCTTTCTCTTCACATGTCACTGGAATATTGGTGAATAAAGTAGGCTTAGTCAACCACATCACTTTCAGTAGCAGCAGGTGGTCATCTTGGGGGATTCACTTCCATCCTTGACCAGCACTTGGGACTCACCACCTATGGGGGCTGAGGAGATTCAGCCTGGCCCAGGTGAAAAGAGGAAAGCACACACTCGGGAAAACAGAGCGTCAAACACTTCCAACAGCTTCTCTGACAGTGGTACCTTAAATTCTCCTCCTACCACGTCCTTTAGGGACCCAATGGCTCCTTTTCATCAAAGCCATTCCTTGTCTCTTAGATGTCCATACATGAACTACTTCTCTATGTGTCAGCTACATTAGCACATCATGACTTAAAACACTCCCTGATAACAATATATGACCTCCCACACACCTACACTACAGGAGCAAAAATTGTGATGTGCAATTTAATTTTCAATAGGTATTATCAGGAAAGGCTTCGCTGAGACCTGAAAGAGATGAGGGACCCAGACATAGGGATTTCTGAGAGAAGAGTGTTCCATGCAGAAGAAACACCTTTTGCAAAGGTTCTGAGGTAAGAAAGAGTCTGGTTTCTTCAAGAGAGATTACAGAAATTAGTGGGGCTGGAGTTGAGTGAGCAAGGGAGAAGGTAGTAGATGTGGTTATAGAAGTACCAGATTATTCAGGACCTTAGAGTATTGCCTAGATTTTGATTTTTACATTGAAGGAAACTAAAGCTATTGGGGGATTTGGGGCTAATAATGATATTAGTTTATTTAATATTTAAAAGGAGCCCTCTGGCTGCTGTATTAGGTGAAATTGAGTGCGAGTCAAGGTCAACAGGAGGAAGATGAATCAGGAGCTTACAGCAATATTCCAAGAGAGAGAAAAAGAAGACATACCAGTGTAGAGCAGGAAGATGGCAAGAAAGGTCAGATTCGGGGTACATTTTGATGGCGTAGCCAACAGCTCTTTGGTGGATTTAGAGGTAGGATGTGAACCATTCCAAGGTCTTAGGCCTGAGCAATTGGAAGGATGGAGTTGCCATTTACACAGGAGGAGAAGGTCATAGGTGCCATAGGTTTCAGAGGAAGATTAGAATCATTTACGCAAATACAAACAGAACAAAAAGTATGGCTTGGAATTGTAAGGGAAATAATTGTTTGGCTACATTAAAAGGAAGAAGGCAGGAAATAAAATGAATAAAGAATGAAGATAATGGCGAATATTCTCGCTGACCTGATGATATTGTGATAATCAGGGGAGGCTAAACATTTGCTATATTAGAAAACATACAGACCTAGTTTTTCTCCCTAGGTCTGGTTTTTAGAATGCTGGTGATAAACCAAGCCTGATTTATTATATGACCATCCTGTATGAGAAATGACTATAACTCTAGGTATCTTTGGTCAACTTTAAGAGATATAGCAGAGGGGCGGATGTGGCTCAAATGGTTGGGCGTCCATTTCCCATATGGAGGGACCTGGGTTCGATCCCCGGGACCTCCTGGTGAAAAGAAAAGAAAGAAAAATATAGAAAGCATGCAGGCCGCCAGGCCCCGTGTGTGGGTGCTCCATCGGGCCCCGCCGAGCCACAGAGCAAGATGATGACCTAACAGGAGAGTGACACAAGGGAGAGCCAAGATGAGATGCGCCAAAAAACCAGGAACTAAGATGGGCGCAGGTGGTAGCATGCCTCTCTCCCACATCGTAGGTTCCAAGGATTGAATCCCAGTGAAGACAAGAGAAGAAGGATGAGAAGAGAGGGCAGGAAATGGACACAGAGAGTTGCCCAGAGAATGGACACAGAAACAGCAAAAACGGGGGGAGGGGGAGTAAAAATGGATAAAAGTAAATAAATAAATAAATCTTAACAAAAAAGTATAGGGAAGTAAGATAATGACTATAGTAGTAGTAATACTTTGACGATGCTCTTTCACAATTTGTTAACAAATGTTTCACAACAATGCAAAGTATTTGTGGTGGGGTGATGTGTGGGAGCCCTGTATGAGGTTATGCATGTTTGTTTTGCAAGTTCACAATGTTTACTAAACACTTATTGTTCATGTATGTTTATATATGAATGATATACTTCAATAATTTTTTTAAAAATGAAAAATAAAATATAAAGGTAACAAAAAAAAACAAAAAACAAAACAAAACAAAAAAGAATGAAGATAGTGAGGATTTAAGACCTAGTAGTTATCAGGATGAGTTGAGGTGTTCTGATACTGGATATTTTTATTTGAAATGGGTCTCTAAGCAGCTATCAGAGGGATTTGACACTTCCTCCCTACCCTCTGTAGAATAGCTTCTTAGAAAGGATCAATTCACCAAGTAACAAAATACATTTCTATAAGCTTTAGAGCCTGTTCATAGCAAGAAGGTAATTACTTATTTTTCTCTTGAGGAAATTATTTTCAATCCTCATTAAATATTTCTCCAGATGTCCATAAAAATGGAAGGCAAGAGGACAGAATTCTGCAACAAATACCATCCAGCTGTCCACTGACAGTCATTGAGAGAGAACTTAAGAGTTATATGTGAGATCCCCTAAACGGAGTTCAATAGAAGCCAACCCTTTGGTGATTATTTTGTTAACTACCTTTGCATAATATTCAATTATAAGACAGCCCCTCCCCCTTTCTTCTTAAGAAAACAACAAATAAACTATTCATTTAACAGGTACTTGGGCATACTGTCTTTCTAAATCCATGGGCAATTTCCCCAAAGCAGAGCCTAAGCTTAAGACATTATTAGGCTTTCATCTATATTTGTTTTAGTCAGGAAGGTGCTATATGAGAAATCCCAAATCCCTCTATTTACCTCTTCTCCCAAATTTCTTCTCATATAATTTCTGTAAAAATGAAATACAAAAGTAATTATGAGTCAGGCAAAAATCAATATAGTTCCTCACCACCAGACAGGTACTTTCAAACTCCAGCTAAGATGAACCCACTAGATCAGTGGTTCTCAGTTTTAGATGAATATTTGACTCCTGTCAGAACTTTTTAAAAAATATCCAGGTGCCAGCCCCACTATAAGAGATTTTTATATAATTGGTCTGGGATGGGTAAGAGCTTCCCCATATGATTCTAATGAATAAAAATAAGAACAACTGCCTAGAAAAAGCTATGCTATGCGCACAGCCTGTTTTGCAAGGAATTTCAACACCAAAAGAAAGAGGATATGCTAAATGGTGATGATGATGATGATGATGATGATGATCACAACTGTAGACCAATAGAAACAATGGGCCAAATTTCCATGTGATATGAAAATTAAGGGGGTGGGGAGAAAGAATAGATAGAAAATGCAGGCAAGCAAAATGGAAATATTTAAATTTTCTAAAGAAAACGATAGATTATCCTTTTATGGCAGTAGTATACCCATTCCCACTACACAGTCCCAGAATTTTTTTCAGGCCAATTTTTTCTATTTTATTTTTTTTATTGGAGAAGATGTGGACTTACAGAAAAATCATGTATAAAATACACAGTCCCCATATACCACCATATTATGAACACGTTGCATTGATATGGAAATTTTGTTACAATTCATAAAAGCAGATTTTTATAATTATGCTATTAACTATAGTCCATGAACTAGGGTTCACTGTTTTGTGCGATTTTATGGATTTTTTTCTTTATTTTTTATTCTAGAAACATATATACAACCTAAAATTTACCCCTTTTAGCCACATTCAAATATATTATTCAATGCTGTTAATTGCATTCACAATGTTGTGCTTCCATCACCACCATCCATTACCAAAACTTTTTCATTGTACCAAATAGAAACAACGTACATTTTAAGCTTTAATTCTCTGTTCCCCACCCCTTTTAACTCTCTATTCCCTACCCCTGGTAACCTATATTCTAGATTCTGACTCTGAGTTTGCTTATTCTAATAATTTCATATCAAGGAAATCATTCAATATTTATCCTTTGGGTCTGGCTTAGTTCATTTAACACAATGCCTACCAGATCCATCCACATTGTTGCATGTGTCAGAACTTCATTCCTTTTTGCAGCTGAATAATATTCAATTGTGTATACATACCAAATTTTATCCATTCATTGATTCATGGAAACTTGAGTTGCTTCCATCTTTTGGCAATTGTGAATAACGCCAATATGAACATCGGTGTGCATATCTCTGTTCAAGTCCTTACCGTCAATTCTTTTGTATATATACCTAGTATTGGGATTGCCAGGTCACACTGTAGTTCTAAGCTTAGCTTTCTGAGGATCCGCCAAACTGTGTTCCACAGAGGCTGCGCCATTTTACATTGCAACTAGCAACAAATGAGTGTTACTATTTCTCCACATTGTCTCCAACACTTGTTATTTTCCATTTTTTAATAGCAGTCATTCTAGTGGGTATGAAATAATATCTCATTGTGGTTTCCATTTGCATTTCCCTAATGCTTACTGATGTCAAGCATTTTTTCATGTGCTTTCTGGACATTTGTATATCTTCTTTGGAGAGATGTCTATTAAAGTCTTTTACCCATTTTTTTTAATTGGGTTGTTTGTCTTTTTGTTGTTAAGTTGAAGAGTTTCTTTACATATTCTGGATATTAAACCTTTAATATGTGGTTTCCAAATATTTTCTCCCAGTGTATAGGTGGTCATTTTACTTTCATGATAAAGTCCTCTGATGCACAAAAGTTTTTTATTTTCATGAGGCTCCACTTATTTTTTTTTTTTTTCTTTTTTGTTGCTTGTGCTTTGGGTATAAAGTCTAAGAAACCGTTACCTAACACCAGGTCCCAAAGATGCTTGCCTATATTTTCTTCTAGGAGTTTGACAGTTCTGGCTCTTATGTTTAGACTTTTGATCCATTTTAAGTTGATTTTTGTATATGATGTGAGGTAGGGTTTCACTTCATTCTTTTGCAAATGGTCATCCAGTTTTCCTAGCATCACTTGTTGAAGCAACTATTTCTCAATTGAGTAGTCTTTGCCCCCTTGTCAAAAATCAGTTGGCAATATATACAAGTGTTGATTTATGAACTCTCAATTCAATTCCACTGGACTATATGTCTGTCTTTGTCCCAGTACCACACTGTTTTGATTACTGTAGCTTTGTATTAAATTTTAAAGTGGGGGACAAAGTTGTAATTTTGTTCTTCTTTTTCAAGGTAGCTTTGACTATTTGGGGATCCCTTACCCTTCCATTTAAGTTTGATGATTGGCTTTTCTATTTCTACAAAGAAAGTTGTTGGATTTTTTTTTTAATTAGGATTGCTTTGAATCTGTAAATCACTTTGGGTAGAATTGACATATTAACAATATTTAGCCTCCCAATCCATGAACACGGGATGTCCTTCCATTTATATACATCTTCTTTGATTCCTTTTAGCAATGTATTGTAGTTTTCTGTGTACAAGTCCTTTACATCCTTGGTTAGACTTATTCCTAGATATTTGATTCTTTTAGTTGCTATTGTAAATGGAATTTTTTTTCATAATTTCCTCTTCAGATTGTTCATTAACAATGTATAGAGACACTACTGATTTTTTGCGTGTTGATCTTGTACCCTGACACTTTGCTGAAACCATTTATTAGCTCTAGGAGGTTCATTGATGATTTTTCAGGATTTTCTGTATATTGGATCATGTCATCTGAAAATAGGGAAAGTTTTACTTACTTTTCAATTTAGATGTCTTACATTTCTTTTTCTTGCCTACTTATTCTGGCTAGAAATTAACAGTAAAATATGGAGTAATAGTGGTGACAGTGGGTATCCTTGTCTTGTTCCTGATCATAGAGGAAAAGCTTTCAGTCTTTCACCATTAAGTATGACAATGTGTGTGGGTTTTTTTATATATGCCGTTAAATCATGTTGAGGAAGTTTTCCTCATTTCCTAGCTTTCTAAGGTTTTTTTTCAAGAAAGGGAATTGGATTTTATCAAATGCCTTTTCTGCCTCAATTGAGATAATCATATGGTTTTTTCCCCTACATTCCGTTAATGTAGTATACTACATTAATTTATTTTTCTTATGTTGAACTACCCTTGCATGTCAGGGATAAATCTCACTTAATCATGGTGTATAATTATTTCTATGTGCTGTTAGGTTTGGTTTGCCAGCATTTTGTTGAGGATTTTTGCATCTATTTTCATAAGAGACATTGGTCTATAATTTTCTTTTATTGTGGTATCTTTATCTGGTTTGGGTATTAGAGTAATGTTGGCCTCTGTTTTAGTTTCCTCAGCAGCTCAAGCAAATACCATGCAGTGGGTTGACTTAAACAATGGGAATTTATTAGCTCACAGTTTTGAGGCTAGGAAAAAGTACAAATCAAGGCTTCATCAAGGTGATGCTTTCTTCCTGAACACTGTATTCTGGAGCTGTCCATGATTTTGGTCCAGGGTTCCTCTGTCACATGGCAATGCACATGCCACCCTATTCTGGTCTTTCCCTTCTCTCTAGGTTCCACTGACCTTCAGTTTCCTGGCTTCCCATGGCTTTCTCTCTCTGTCTGAATATCATTCTGCTTATAGAAGACTCCAGTACTAGAATTAAGCCCTATCATCGATTGATTTGGGCCACATCTTTACTAAAGTAACCTCATCAGAAGGTCCTGCTTAAAATGGATTCACACCCACAGGAACGGATTAAATTTAAGATAATGTTTTCCTGGAATATATACAACTCCAAACCACCACAGCCTCACAGAATGATTTAGAGAGTGATCCCTCCTCTTCAATTTTTTGGAAGAGTTTGAGCAAGATTGGTGTCAATTCTTCCTTGACTGTTTGATAAAATTCTCCTGTGAAGTCTTTGGTCCTGGGCTTTTCTTTGTTGGAAGGTATTTGATTACAGATTAAATCTCTATACCAGTTATTGGCTTGTTGACATCTATTTCTTGTTGAGTCAGTGTAGGTGTAGATAGTTTGTGTGTTTCTAAGAATTTGTCAATTTCATCTAGGTTATCTAATTTGTTGGCACAGTCGTTTACAGTATCCTTTTATAGTCCTTTTTTATTTCAGTGGGGTTGGTAGCAATGTCCCCCTTTTCACTTCTGTTTTTATTCATTTGTGTCCTCTCCCTTTTCATCTTTATTAGTTTAATTAAAGGTTTGTTAATTTTACTGATCTTTTCAAAGAACCAGCTTTAGGTTTTGTCGATCATCTCTACTTTTTATTCTATATTTCATTTATCACCACTCTAATCTTTGTCAGTTCCTTCCTTCTGCTAGCTTTGGGTTTAGTTCGCTCTTCTTTTTTCTCGGTCTTCCCATTTTGAGATTAGTTCTCTGATTTGAAATCTTACTTCTTTTTTAATTTAAGCATTTAGGGCTATAAATTTTCCTTTCAGCACAGCCTTTGCTACATCTCATAAATTTTGTTATGTTGTATTTTCATTTTCATTTGCCTCAATACATTTCCTAAATTCCCTCTGGATTTCCTCTATAACCCATAGGTTAAGAGCATGTTGATAATTTCTACATATTTGTGAATTTTCCATTTCTCCCTCTCTTATTGATTTCTAGCTTCATTCCATTGTGGTCAGAGAAAATATATTTAGAGTATCATTCAAGCCTTGTCTTATATTTCCTTATTGATCTTCTATATAGATGTTCTATCCATTATTGAAAGTGCTGAATTAAAATCTCCTACTATTAATGTAGTTACTATCTATTTCACCCTCCAAATCTGACATTATTTGCTTCATATATTTTGGGACTCTGCTGTTAGTGCATATATATTTATAGTTGTTACACCTTCTTGTTGAATTGACCCCTTTACAATATATAAAGACCATCTTTATGTTTCTTAACAATTTTTTACCTAAAGTCTGTTTTATCTGATATTAGTATAGCTATCCCAGCTCTCTTGTAGTTACTACTTGCATTATATATATATATACAAATACATATACATATACATATATATATATATATATTTCCATTCTTGCACTTTCAACCTACTTATGTCTTTGAATTTAAGATGAGTATCTTGGAATTTCTTCTGCCATTTTGCAATTTAGTCCTTTTAAGTCTTATACCTTTTTTGTCCTTCAATTCTTCCATTAATACCTACTTTCATATTTACTTGATATTTTTGTATTGTAGCATATTGAGTGCCTTCTCATTTCTATTTGGATATATTTTTCATTTATGTTTCTTGTGGTTACCTTGGGGTTAAAATTTAACATCTTAAATATGTAATAATCATATTTGATTTGATACCAACTTGACTTCAATAGAATACACATACACTGTTCCTATATCCCTCTGTCCCCCACCTTTTTTATACTTGTTACAAATTCTATCTTTGTACATTGTATGTCCAAAGATTTATCACAGATAAATCATTTATCTAGAGTTATCACTACTTTTTATGTGCATTTTAATACATGTAGGAAGTAAGCAGTGGAGTCACACACTGAAAATAGAACAAAATAATACTGGCATTTATATTCACCCATATGGTTACCTTTAACAGAGATCTTCATTTCTTTATGCTGCTTTGAACCACTGTCTAATGTCCTTTCCTTTCAGTCTGAAGAACTCTTTTATCATTGCTTGTGGAGCAGGTCTAGTGGTGATGGACTCCCTCAGCTTTTGTTTATCTGGGAATGTCTTAATTTCTTTCTCATTTTTGAAAGAAAGTCTCACTGTATAGAAAATTCTTGGTTGGCACTTATTTTGTTTTCTTTCAGCACTTTTAAGTATTTTAACCCACTGCCTTCTTGCCTCCATGGTTTCTGATGAGAAATCAGCATTTAATCTAATTGGGATTCCCTTTTACATAACATGTTGCTTTTCTCTGGCAGGTTTCAGAACTCTCTCTTTGTCCTTTGCATTTGATAGTTTGATCAGAAGAATGTGATGGGAAATTTTTTCCTTCAAGTTTATCCTGTCTGATGTTCTCTGGGCTTCTTGGATGTGCATATTCACATCTTTTGCTAGATTTGGGAAGTTTTCTGTCATTATTTCTTTGAATGTTCCTTCTGACCTTTTCTGTCTTTCTTCTCCTTCTGGGAATGCCATAATGCATCCATTGGCATGCCTGATGGTGTCCCAGAGGTCTCTTAGGCTATCTTTAAGTATTAGAATTCTTTATTCTTTCTGCTCCTCAATCTGACTCACTTCAACTGTCTTGTCTTCAAGTTCACTGATTCTTTCTTCTCCTGGGAATTTTTCATTTTTGTTATCATGGCCTTCAACTACAGTAGTTCTGTTTGGTTCCATTTTAAAGTTTCTAACTCTTTATTGAGGTCCTTATTTTGTTCATTCATTGTTTTCCTTGTATCCATTAGGTTTTCTCTGTATTTTTCTTCATCTCCTTGAGCATATTGAAAAACATTTTTTAATGTCTTTGTCCCTATATGTCCATAGTCTGGTCTTCGTTGATGTTTTATTTTTATCCTCTTCCTTTGGATGTGCCATCATTTCCTGTTTTTTGTTTGTTTGTTTTTGTTTATCTTGCAATATTTTGCTGTACACTGTACAGTTTAATATTTTAAAATTTTAACTCTGGGATTTATTCCCGAGATGTCTGTTTCTTGAGTTCGTAAACAGCTGGTGATATGTCAGAAATATTCTTGAGTGTCAGGAGCTAAGAAAACCAAGAAAACCTAAGCAACAACAACAACAACAAAAAAAAAACATCTTTCACCATCTTAGCACATTTGCTTTGTATTGGCTGGTGCTTGCTCTCAGAGTTCAGCCCTCCTATTATGCAGGTCAGCCCAGGAAGAATGCAAAGTACAAGGTCCTCCCTGTCTTTTCTGGTCCTGTATCTTGCCTTTGGCTTGTGCTTGCCTTAGGAGTTTGCCTGTTTACAGGAGTCTGAATGCCCTCTCTACTTCTCCAGAAAGCGATCTTCTTCCTCTCTCCGTCTTCCACGGCTGGACTTAAAGCAGGTAAGCCTTTGCCCTAAGCTGACTTCAATTATTTCTTACACTTGCCTTCCTTGTCTCAAGCTTCTTTTGCCTGGACAGCAAATTCTAGGAGGGGGGCAAGTCAGAGAGGAGTTTCCTAAGTCAGTCTTTCCCGGCAGAACAAATCCAGGGCCCCTTGAAGGGAGCGTCAGCTGGCTCTAAACTGTCCTGGGGATGGGCTGATGGAGGGTCAGGGAGTGTGCCAGGAGATTCTTCCATGGTTCCCCAAAGCTGTGCCTTCTTGACTAGACCCCTGCCCACCAATGCAGCCCTTCAACTGTCCTCTGCAGCTCTGAGGAAACATACTGGCTTTATGTCTCCTCCTCTGTCTTTGTCTGGGCCAGTCTGGAACTATGGCTGCCCTCAGCCAGGCCCCAGTGATCTGAAGTAGCTAATCAAAAGGAGTTATCAGTGATCAGTGATCAGCTTTTGACCAACTTTCCCCCCACCTCACCCCACCGTCCCCGACCTTGGTAAATGGAATTTTATGCCCCTCTCTGACACCAGCAAGCCAGTGCCAGTAGCCACCAGGCAGAGAGAAATTTACTGGTATTAACTGTACTTTACCAGCCTCTTCCTCACTCTCTTCCCTGGATGCTGTACAGTGTTCTACTGGACTCCAGAGTTTCAAAATAGTGGATTCAGGCATTTCCTGACTGTTTAATCATTTTTCTGGTGGAGGGACTGATTCCTGGAGGCCCCGACTCTGCCATCTTCCCACAATTCCACTGATTTTCTTTTAAATCCCATATAAGCAGTCAGTGCTTCCTGCCAAATTCTTAATACGCACAAGGAATTAGTCATGGGGTGAGGTTTAAGCAATTCCTTCTTAAAAAACAAAGGTAAAGCAGAGCTTAAGAGTACTTTTTAAAAGGAACAACATTATGCAACAACAATAATAACAATTTCCTGTAGCCTAACCTCCCTCACAGGACACTTTTTAATGTGTTACCCAATTGCTTATTTTCAAATGGCTATCTCGGTAATGCCTCATATCTAGAAATACCTTTCTACAATCTTAAATAAGCTTAAAATGCCTTCAGACACAGATTTCTGCAAACATAGCATGCACAAATGCTGTATGTGAGGTTCTGTGATGGATACAAAACATAACACATAATCCTGGTAAAGGAGTTTTATAGACAAAGGATGTTATAAGGGTTCAGAGAAGGAGACCACCAGGGTCAGAAGTCAGTAGGAAAGCTTCAAGGTAGCAATGAAAACTCTGCCAGATCTTGAAATTGAGTTAGGATTTGGGTAGAAGGAGAAAATAGCTAGACAGGGATTACTGTGAGCAAAACTGCTCTGGCAGGAGCAGAGAGTGCCATGGAAGGGGATTGGGGAAGGAGGTACAAGGGGACAGGGTATATGCAGAAGAGTTCAAAACTGGAACGTCTCCCTGCTGAAGTGACTCTCAACAGGTATGCTGCAGTCACCAGCTTGCAGTGCCATTAAATGTCATTAATGTGAAAAATAGTTTTGCTACCACTGAGGAAAGCTACAGTTAAAGCTACTTTCTCTTAGTGACAGAATAGCAAAGGCTGCAACTATGAAGGCAGGCCACGACAGCAAGAAAAAACGATGGTGTTGTTGTGCAACCCAGGGGAACATTTCCTCTGAAGTACACAGGAGAGTGCAGCAGCCCTGAAACAACCTGCAACACAGTGCTGAAGAGAGGCCAAGAGGAGAGGCACCCCACGCTACCTGTGGCTGCCTTGATGGGTGCTGTGAGACAACTTGCAATTATTGCACCAGGAGTTGTATGTAGTGGTTTTGTATAATTTTGAATCTTTTAATCCTTTCAAGCATGCAGTAAAAATTTCCAGTATTTCAAAGAATGCTGTGAATATTAAAAAGAAAAAAGTCGCGAATCTCCACACTAAAGAATTTGGATTATATCCTGCAAGCAATGGGGAGTCACTGATGGTTTTTTAACAGGAGAGTGACTTTATGGGAGGAACACTTCAGGAAGAATAAAATTGTAGTTAAATGCAAATTAGAATGAGAGGAAGAGAGAGTACAAGCAAGGGCAAAATTTATTTCAGTTCTCCTAAAGTATTGATTTTGAAAAGTGGGAAAGGATATAAATTTTCCACTTCTGACATAAAATATTGATCAGAAAGCATTTGCATAGTAATATTTCTCCTCTTTATATTTTCCTTTTATTCCAATTTCATAACATTCTGGTTGTGTGCTTTTGGTCAAATTAATTAATCTTTGTAAACTTCAGTGTCATATTCTATAAAAGAGAGAATATGTGACTCTAATACTATGTCATGTAGTCGCCATGAGGATTAAATGAAATAATGCACGTAAATCACCTCTTCCTAAAAAAATATCTGAAGCAGCTTTGTGTTTGGACTTCTCTGGATTTATTCAAGAAAAAGACTTCCTACAGTCTAAGGCTGATTTGGAATATGCCCAGAAAATGAAGGTTACAATCCAATACCATCACTAGGAAATCCTGAAGCCTAGCATGAGAAATATTGAAAACATAAGGAGTGAAGTGACTGGAAGCTCATCAAAAAGCTGATAAATTAAAACCTCATTATTGGTGTAGATAGAGACCACAGTTGAGCAACAAGGCAAACTCAGCATATAAATGCACTACCTTCCCCCAACTGCGTGGGACATGACTCCTGGGGATGAGCTTCCTTGGCACCCAGGAATTATTACCAAGCACTGACTAGTGATGCAATTGGAAAAAGACCTTGACCAAAAGGGAGAAATATTAAATACAAATGAGTTTTTATGGCTAAGAGATTTCAAAGAGAGTCGGGAGGTCATTCCAGAGGTTACACTTATACACATCTCAGCAGGATCTCATTGACTGCCACAGTAAACAGTGCCTCAAACATTGGGGCTCCTGAGGGCTCCAGAGACATCTAGACACTACAGGCAGGGCAGACAATCTCAGGAATTCAGCACCCTGTCAGTGGGCCTTACTTTGGAATATATACTCCCCAATGTATAATTTCCCTATACATGGTTCTTCTGCCCCTTTTATTTGAACCTATAATTAGCACTATACTTGTTAATTATATGTCCCAGAGGCTTAAATCTTCAGTCTGTTCATATGCCAGTTGAGCCCTGAATCTCAGCAGAGTTGAAACACCTACTCTTCAGTTCACTGGACTCACCCAGGACAACTAACAAAAGGATGATGATGGGCAACACCCATCCCAAAAAATAGAGTATCTACAACTTCAAGCAAGACAGGTCCATCCATCTGCCCCATGGATCTAAGCTCCCTCTCAGTTGGAAGCAGAGTGAGCACCACCATCCCCAAATCCTCAAGATTGAGGAATGAACAACGGATGAAAGTTGACTTATTATTATTCTATTATAGAGTTATTATTCTAGCAATGGAAGAACTTATATCATTGATATAAAGGCAGTGGCCACCAGAGGTTCTAAGGGGAGGGAGAGGAAAGAATAGGAGTAACACGGGGGCTTGTCCTGCATGACACTGTCCTACATGACACTGCAATGATGGATACAGGTCATTATATATTTTGTCAAAGCCTATAAAATTGTGTGGGGCAAAGTGTAAACCATAGTGTAAACTATAGTGCATGGTTAGTAGCAATGCTTCAATATGTGTTCATCAATTGTAACAAATGTACCACATTAATGAAAGATGTTGTTAATGTGGGAAAGTATGGGAGAGGGAGAGGGTGGAGTATATGAGAAGTCCCTATATTTTTGATGTAACATTTATGTAATCTAAAGCTTCTTTAAAAATAAAAAAGTAGCTATTACTTGTCATTATTCACAAAATTCTTATTCAAAAAAACCTTCATTATTGGATGTGCCAATTTGGATCTTTAGGGTTCTGCTCAGACCTGAGTCACCACCTGTCTTCAATGAGAAAATGGCACTTGCCTTACACTCTGTACAACACCAACATCATCAAGGAACTGAATCCTGCAACAACCATTGGATCCTCTCCTAGGTTGAGCCTTAAGATGACTGCAGTCCTGGCCGAGACCTGGATAGCAACCTTGTGAGACACTCTGAGCCAGAGGCACCTAGCTAAGCCATCCATGGATTCCTGAGCACAAAAATCATGAGTAATAAATGTTATCATTTTAAGCACCTAAGTTTTGTGATAATTTGTTATGCAGCAATAAATAAAGAATATAGCCATCTTTGCAAAGCATTCAATTCTTAGAAAAGGAATTTGATATTATAATAAATTTATTTTCTTCCCAGGGTCTTGGAGGGGCCCATGCAAGCCCGAAGCTCTGCCTTCACTAGCTTCAGGATATGTCTTCTTTGGGCACAAGTCAAGAGAGTCTCCTTTTTTTCCCTGTGGGTCCAGGTTTGGGGGCAGGCTGTACAGGGCAAACGAAAGGTCTTGTCATCAAAGCAATCCCTCTCTGTATAGAGAGTTTCTCCATTTCAGATAATTTTATCGGCCTAATAATAAATTATAGAACAGGTATCATGTTTGATATTGTTCGGGGTTGCTACAAGGTTAAAATAAGAGGATATGTTGAAAAGCATCATACACAATGAAAATTGTACGAGAGTTATGACTTCTAGATGAGGAAGGTAAGAATTGGATATGATCAAATCTTATGAAAAGTCACACTGTGAGTAGCAGAGCTGGGACTCAAAGCCAGGACTGCCCCTCTCCCCAACCAGGGAGGCAGCATTTCATAGTTAGCAAGAAGACTAGGCTCTGGGTTGAAAACTCAGTTCTACTACTTACTAACTGTATTGCTTGGACAAGTTCCTTCATTTCTGTGACCCTTAATTGCCTCATCTATAAAATAGGAAATAAAATATACTTTGCAGCATTGTTCAGAGGCTTAAAAGATATAATGTATGTAAATACTTGGCACAATACCTGGCACATAGCAAATGCCCAATAAGTGGAAGTTATTATGATGATTGTTTCCATATTGTGCCCTTTTCACTGAACCAGACAGCAACTAATTTTGGTGGCTCACTGGTCATGATTTCTGATCTCAGGCTGTGCTTAGGCAGTATTGAAAGTATGTAAGGACTGTCTTCAGCATCTTATCACTCCCTATTCAAGTGCTTCTTTCCCTAGCTATTGCCCCCTGCGAGCACCCTTTGTCCACTTAAGGCTCAGGGTTGTATCCCAAACATCCTGTCCTTCCTCCTCCTTTTCCATTTAAACTTCAACTGTGTCTCGTGCCCTCTGGACTCTGGACTCTCATTTCCAAAGTAACAGCTAATTACTTGACAAACTAATCTAAGGTATTTATTGCTAAAACTGGCTAGTGCATTCTCTCACCCCACCCTGAGATATCTTTATTTTAACAGGAGACCCAAAAGCATAGAAGCTGTGTCCTAAATCATAAGGTTGGTACTGCCTCTTATAAATCCATCTCTCTAACTCCTCATCTGAAAGATGACTCAGAAAGCTAGGAAGTCAGATCACGGTTTTGCACAATTTCAGTAAGGAATGAAGAGTAAAATTGGTTTCCCATACCTGGCAAGGAAAAAAGATTATGGCTAAGAGAAAAAAATGATTTGCAAAAGAGACTCAGAAATAAAACCAACACATTAGATAGGTGGGGGGGGTGCAGATCGAATTTCCTTCTTTAAAAAAATGTAGGAAAAGGCAGTATGCAACCAGGTCCATTCTGGCAAGGATGAGAAAGAAGGTTAGGAAAGGTGGCCACCCAAGAGGTCCCTGTCTGGGATGTGGCATGCCACATCAGCAGCTTAGAGTCCTGACTGGGTCCTGATGGACTCAGATTCTGTGGTGGATTGACTTGTGTACCTCAGTTTGGACATGTGCTTAATTTTGGTCCACATTCTAGTGGGTAGAGACCCACGGTAAATAAGATCTTTTCAAGATGTTACTTCAGATTCAGTGGCCTCGCTGAATCACGTTGGGCTTTGATCCAGTTTACTGGAGTCCTTTATAGACAGAGTAGAAGTTAAATGCAGAGAGAAGCCTAGAGAGATTGCCATGTGCTTTGCCATGTGATAGAAAAGCCAAGGACCAAGGATCACTGGCAGCAGTCCCAGAATGCCAGTCTTTGGGAAGAAAACAACATCTTGCTGATGCCTCAGATTTGGACTTCTCCTGGCCTCAAAACCGTGAGTTAGTAAATTCCCATTGTTTAAGCCAACCCATATGATGGTGTTTGTTTTAGCAGTTAGGAAGCTAAAACAGATCTCTTCTCTTATCTCCTTAGATTTGCTACAAAGAAGTTTACCAAACTGCATCATGATCATGCCAAATTCTTAAAAGCTACTACATGCTTTTTTGAAGACCTCAGGTTAAAAAAAATGCATACATATTTTCTTATTTATGGAGAAATAATACTTAATTTAAAAATAATATTTAATTTAATAAAAACTAATGTATATTTGTGAAATATAGAAAAAAAGAAAACTTAAAGTCATCCATAATCTTTCTGCCAAAAGATAATTTTTGGTGAATTTTTAGTATGCAGCTTTTTCTTTCTGATTTTTCTCTCTCTCTATTCATATACACACATATATACATATATATTTAAATAGCTGAGATCATATGGAATATAAAATTTTGTACTGTTTTATAATAGTTTTTGTAAACTTAATTTTAATAACTGCATAGTATAATATATAGATGTCTATAATTTATGAAACCATTTCCCCACAGTTAAACATTTAGTTATTTATATTATTATGAATTTTATTTTAAATGATAATATTATTGGATTATCTGTGTATATATCTCTGACTGCAATTCAGATTATTTCCTTTGGATGGATTCTAGAAGAAAAACTACTGGATCAACCAGATAAATATTTTGAAAGCCCTTGCTATAAACTGCCAAATTTCTTCCCTTCAAGTTTTATGCATACGTTTTTAAAACAAGAAAACAGGAAGAAGATGTATTCTGAATCAAGGAAGTTGGTTGGTTCCCAACAAAATCCTTCAGTATCCATTTCCCCTAAATAAGTCAAGAAGTACATATTATAATAAGTAACACCAAGTATGATGATCAGAGTACTGATGTTGCAAGGAGATTCTTTATTGCTCTCTTACAGTCAACTAATCAGTCAGGGTTCCAGCAGGAACTAGACAGCACATTCCAATGGGGAGCTGAGGAGAGTTTATAAGTGATTATTTATGGAGAGGTGGCACAGAGACACAACTTGCAGGAGGACAGTAGGATCCAGCCACTACCAACCACCCTGAGGCCTGAAGGAGGGGGCAAATACTGGACCCTGGACAGAGTAAAAGACATGTAACAGTAGATGCAGCCCAGAAGGTGAGAGCCAGGGAAAGGATATGCTGACTTCACCCTGCTCCAACTCGTCAATTCTCCAGGTGTCTTCCATTAAACAAGCACAGCTCAATGCTAGGGCAGAGCAAGGGAGCCTGGTAGATAGTTTGTCATCCAGCTCAGCCTCCAGGACCCAGAGGATGGTGGAGATGATGGAGAGTAGATCTGGAGGGACAAACTGAAACCATCCAGGACAGACAGTTTATAAGAGATAAACAGGGTTTGCAGTATAGCAGCAATCTGTGCATTACAAACCACCATCTAATGTTAATGTTTTCTGTGGAATTCGCAAGCAACAAATGGGAATATTACATTGCAATCATTTCCCTTTATTTCAGTAATTTGAAGAGTGAAAATCTTGGAATTTTTTTTTTTTCTCCTCAAGAGACTAGAGTATATTTGTGGGTCCAATAACATCTTTGCAAAATAGAAGAAACATTAACTGTATCTTTATATTACCCAGGCAGGGGAACGTGTTCTAATAAGCAATTGAGTGAAAAAACCCTACTGTGATTGAATTTATTTTTCCAGAGAAATGCAGGAAATAGTCATGAATGTTTCATTAAAACTCATTCTAATTATAAATGTATATCCGTGTCTTAACAAGTGCATGTTTTCAGCACTACAACTATCCAAGCCAGCGAACAACTCTGAACAATTGTCTTTAATCCCTGACAAATGATTCAGAAGTCCTACCGAGGCTATATCACACATTAATGAGTAAATACATGAATCTGCAAACCAAGAGACTTGGAAAACCATGGTAACCAAGAGCAAGACCGGAGAGGTGACTAGTATTTGAAGGAATACACTAGAAGGGATATAAAGCTTTCCAGAGCTCTAAAGCCCCCTTCCTCTGACCCCATCCCACTTTACTTACCTTGCCTTGGCCACACCCCTCTCCTCTCTAGACTCAGTACAGGAACTTGGGGCTGGAATGGGCTTCAAGAGCTGAACTGATCTAGTCTGCTGCTTTCAGACAAATGATGAACCTTTTATACATGAGGAGAATGAGACCCAGAGACTAAATGGCTTGTCCAAGCTCACAAAAGCAATAAGTAGAAAGTGCCAGAAAAGTCCAGAGCTTCCTACCCTAATGCTTTTACCAACTCCAGTTTTTGATGGTCAGTCCTGTAAATGGGACAAAGGAAAAGGGAGTCAAATTCCCTGTACATCTCTAGCAGCAATAAACATACTGTTAAGAGCATTGAAAAAAGTATACCAAAACTGAAATTAATCTACAAAATTGCACGGTATTCACTCGCTGATAAAGAAATTCATATTTCATAGCAGTTTTTTCCATCAAAAATATCAGTGAAATACTTCAGGTGTTGGTTTCCATCAGCAAAGTCAACAAAGACTCATAGTATTTTTATTCTTTCCATGTCCTCTTAATTGTTAGAGAATTTGTTCATTTAGTTAAAGATAAATGTAAGATCATTAGAGCAGGTATCCATGGAACAATGCAATTCAGTGGACAAAAATCATATATGCATAAAGAAGTACAAGTACAAAGTTCTCTACTTAGAGCTAATAGAAGCATGACTGAAATAAAGCTGACTGCCACATTATTACCATCAGCACTATTGTCATACCATCTCAGGGCAATCTCTTTGGAGACCAACAGAATTCTAATTCTTTCATGGTCCCTAATGAGTTTACCTCAACCAAATCCCTAGCTCTGCATGTTCTGGGATATTAAATGATGTCTGTCAAGGACCATACCTGCTAGACAAGTCTGGTATTTTCATTCTTTTGTGCACATCAGTAAAGATTTCCCAGGGCTCGAATACACAGAGGAACTGAGTCAGTATTCTGGGATGGAGCCCAGGCATCAGTGTATTGTGAAAGCTCTCTAGGTTATCCTGATGAGTCAAAACACAGATGCCTGGGCTCCATCCCAGAACAACTGACTCACAATGTCTTGCGTCCATGGCCTGGGAGAACTTTATTGTGAAAAAACTTCCCTAGGTGATTCTGATGTACACCAAAAAGCAAAAAATGCTCTCCTCAATTGACAGGCATAAATCTATCCATGCCAACAGGGGACACATTTGAACAACAATCTATGTTAAATGAATATCTGAAATACAGACAGTCTCCCCCCATGGCCCACAGTTAACCTCTCATTTTGGCTTTCCAATTTGGATAAATGCTAAATTTGCTCCTTTGGGTAGCTGTTGAGTGTATTTTTAATATACCATGGAGACTGCATACACAACTCTGATGCATCTCTTATTATTTTTTCATATATCCACAAATCACCTTTATGAACACTAGCTTCACACAAAACAGCAAAAATGCACTTTAAACAAGAACACAAACCAAGAAATATCCTCAATTTGAAAAAGTGTTTAATTTTACTACAAGAATCTTTCTGTTCTCTCATTTCATATATCAAAATAAATCTGACTCTATTTCCCAAATCTTGTGCTGAATTAAGTGAAGCGTAAAAGAAATAACACATATCATTAAAAGACTATAAATCAAAATAACATTGGAGGCAAGCTTCAAAAATCCATCTAAGATGAGAGCAACCCAGCACTTCATGAAACGCTTTACCAAAGAACAAGTTACCAAGCATGACACTTAAAACTCCAGAGGACAAAATGTCAACACCCAAAGGATTGAGTTGGTAAAAATTGAGAACATGTGGGTCCTGAGAAATAAAAATTGTTTCAAACAAACAAAAACTTCTGCAAGATTTTGCACTTCACTAAATAACTGCAATGCATTGGTGTGTTTGCATTTTTTTTTCCCTATACAGGTTCTTTCTCTCTGCTTTCTGTGAGCCCTAACAGTGTGCTGCAAAAATGTCATAAATTACAGAGTGCAGTGTCAAATCATGCATAGTAATCATGCATTCCTCAGTTTTAAATACATAAAAAAATATTATTTTTTTTCCTACAAAGTAAAATTTAGAAAAAATGTGAAGACAAATCAGTAAAGATGGTTCCTGAACTCTGCTGTCAGTAAGGGAGGGAATAGGGGAGGTGGTAGGGTGGATGGTAGAAAGGACAGTGTATTAGTCAGCCAAAGTGTATTAGTCTGATGCAAAATATCAGAAATTGGTTGGTTTTTATAAAGGGTATTTATTTGGGGTAGAACGCCCAGTTACCAGGCCATAAAGCATAAGTTACCTCCCTCACCAAAGTTTATTGCCACATGTTGGAGCAAGATGGCTGCTGACATCTGTAAGGGCTCAGGCTTCCTGGGTTCCTCTCTTCCCAGGGCTTGCCTCTCTCCGGGTTCAGGTGCTCTGTTATCTCCACAAGGCCAGCTGTAGACTATTAGGTCAGCAGCTTGTTTCTCTTCTCGGGGTCTTCTCTCTTTCCTCACAACCAAGCTCCTCTGCGTGCTTATTTCCCGGGGCTCCAGCTCAAGACTCAGCATCAGAACTCCAACTCTGTCCTTTGCCAGGTCTTTTATCTGTGAGTCCCTACCCACCAAGGGGCAGGGACTCAATGCCCTACTGACGTGGCCCAATCAAAGCCCTAATCATAATTTAATCAGGCCCAGAGGAAAAGACCAGTTTACAAACATAATCCAATATTTTTTTTTTTGGAATTCATCAATAATATCAAACTGTGACAGACAGTAACATAACTAGACCATCATTCTATTAATGGGAGGTCCAAACACAAATAGAAGAGCAACATCATGTTTATTCCAACTCAAGTTAGAGCAAATCTAACTTGAAACAATGCTGCAGGGAATGGAAAATCATCTGAGAATTCAGGGTCTGAGGGAATTCATGATTTAAGAAAATTGTTCTAGCAGCAGCAAAAACGGAAGGGAACTAAGGTGGAGGAAAGGACAGCCTCTTACTACATCCCATAACTTAATGAGTCCATTACTGCTTGAGAGTTTATTGGAGATTCTAGTAGGGGAGCACATATACTCACATTCCCTTGACCAAAGAAATGATCTTCCCTTATTGGGAAAGTTTGCTTTCTTCGACTGAGCTTGCAGCTTCAGGTGGAGGTTTGCACATGGATATAAAGGGAGGAAGAGGACACCACCTAGCCAGCCAGATCAGCTGACTCAACCCTGACAATCAATGAGATGACAGATGTCACATTCCTATTACTCTTACATCCCACCCAAGACTTCTTTAACATCACTGTCATCCAAGCTAATCCCTACCTCTCCAAAGCCAATCTGTCCCAGATCCTCCTTCCTCATCACCTCTCCTCTATGAACAAATAACGAAACCTTCAAGGAATGCCAAAATAAGACATTTTCCAGAATATGCCCCCCACATACACATAAACTAAAATATCTTCCCTGTCTCTCTTTTCACACAGAAAAAAGCTCACATCTTTTGATGTGCTCTTCATAGACCTCCCAGATCTGGCTCTTATTGATCTTTCCAACTTTATTTCCTGCTATTCTCCCAGAGTCTTTTGATTTAGTTATCTGATCTAATCGCTATCACTCAATCAGGCCCAAACACCAAATCATCATTTTTTGGCCACATAAGTTAGTTTAATACTATCCCTGCACTCTGATTATTTCACTCATTATTTGTTCTACATTCTCAATGTAGAAGCCAGGAAAGTCACATCTCCAGACTCCTTAACCTTAGGGTATGGGAATGTGACTTAGCATCTAAATCTTGGTCTCTCGCCCATAGAGTCTGTGAGCACTTTAAATCATTTAATAAATTCCTTTTTCACTTAATTTAGCTAGAGTAAATTCTGTTGTTTGGCATCAAATCCCCTTGTCCATATACCCTTCCTATTCCTTATCTCATTTCTTCTGCTTGGAATGACCTCCTCAGCCTTCTATATTTGGCCAAATCTGACTCTTCCATCAAGTTCTACCTTGTCCAATGTGTTTTCCCTAACTTTTCCCCAAACGCTCTTTCCAAATCCATGCAGCTTATTATTTATATCACTCATTGAGAGCTTAATACATGTTTTTCTATTTTATAGTTATCATCTTTTGCCATACCCTATTTTCACAACTTTAATACGAGTCCCTGTGTTTTTACATTGATTCAATTGCTAAGGAGTACGATGCTTAATGCAGTGATACCAAGATAACTAAAACAAAATCTATGTTCTCAACAACTCACAGGCCAATGGGAGAAATAAAAGAATAAACAAAGGGATAAATCATAATATTCCAAAATAGAGGTCCTAAGAGTTCAAATTCAAGAGCAGGAAGAAGACCCTGTTCTGTATGGGTTCTGGGAATGTGGGGAGGATATAAGTGAGACTTCAAGAGCAAGTAGGTGTTCACCAGGCAAGCAAAGGAGAAGAAGGTAAATATCTCATGCTTTTTATATCCTAGGATGCTCAGAACTTAGCTGGTTCCCTAAACACTCTACATGCACAAATTATCTTCTAGTTAGGGGTAAACAGTATACATGTCTTAAGAGTTTGGGGGAAAAAATCTCAATAAAAAACCCATAAAGGAAAATGAAGGAATCAGAAGAAAATAGAATTGGGAGCAAGTGTAGCTCAGCGATTGAGTGGCTACTTTGCATGTATGGGGTCCCAGGTTCAATCCCCAATACCTCCTAAAAAAGAAAAAGAAAATAGAATCAAACCAAATTTTTAGAGATCAACTAAGGTCTTGCCGTGTAAAATGTAATTTGAGACTGTCCCTGCCTTCAAGGTCCTCTCTGAGGAGCTATATATACAAAAGCATGGAGACTTAAATAACAATAGACAGTTCAATCTAATAATAGAAAGAAAAGACACTGGGTGGCACATGATCAGGTACCAAATTAAATGAAACCATTAGAATTATTTTTTAAAAAAATAGACTTATCACATTACATTGTGTGGGTCAGCAGAAACTTCATGAAGAGGATAGTGTATACAGAGAAATGGGAGTATTTGCTAAGTGGAAGGTAGAAAAACACAGGGCAAGTTCAGGGATTAGCAAATAAATTCCAGTTTGGCTGGAATTGAGAATTGGGATGGGAGAATAGCATCAATAAAAGAACTAGAACAATAGATAGGGGTCACATTTGAAGATGCTGTATGTACACAAAACAAGGCAGTAACTACTTGTTGAGCATCTATTACCACACAAGTACCTGTACATAAGCTAAATTAATTCTCAGATAAAGACACAGGGGACTTAAAGAGATTAACTAGTTTGTTTAAGCTCAGTCTAGGAATATCACTATGCAAAGGACTGGTGTGGGTCCTGTCCTCAGGGGCTTACTTAAAGTCTAACATTTTGCAGAGCTAGGATGAGCTGAATTCAACTCTTAAACTCCAGAGCCCAGGCTCATCACTCACCAATATTTCTCAGTTCCTATCTAGCATCAACTGGACAAATAAGAGAAAATCCACTCCCTCTTCACTTTGGGTCCTTCAGTTGCTCTTTATATACCATCTATGACATTGATTCTTAACCCAGCCTGTGCATCCGAATCATCTGTTGGGCTTTTTTAAAAACGTACATGTCCAGGACCCAGCCCCAGAGATGTGATTCAGAGCCCAGGCATCTGTATTTTTAAAATATTCCATTGGAGATGCTGAGGCACAGCCAAAGTTAAGAATTTGATAGATATTCAATAGTTCAAAACATGCCTCAAAACTTCTTACCTAAAATCTAAAAGAAATCCACACATGTACATGTTAACCTAGTCTCCTACAAGGAATCTAGACAAGCAATCTAATGATGATGCAAATGATAATAACATCAATAGCTATCTTTTTATTGAGTGCCTAATATGCCCCCAGGCACTATAATAAATGTTTGTATGCATATTTTCTGATTTAATCCTTGCAAAATCCAAAGAGAAAAGATCTTTTAATTACTTGTCCCAAAGTCAAAAAGCTAGATGGAAGAGGTGGAATTCAAATCCAAGAGTCCCTTGACCCAAAATAAATGCTCTTTCCTAACCACTTCACTACACTGCCTCACGAAACCAATAATATTCATCTATCCGCTGAATATCTGATTGAACACCATCTATATGCCAGGCACTGTGCCCTCGGTCACATACAGCATAAGTCAACACTCACACATTTCAAAATAACAATATATTTACTCAAGCTCCAATGGATAAAATTTGCCACAGAGTCTATGCCAAATAGGCTGAAAATAGAATGAACAACAAGCTTTGTTACCCGGCAACTAAATAAGGTAATGATTTTGCTATCAAAAAATCTGGTTTTCTGGGGGAGAAAAAAGTATAAGCTACATAATATTATGAAAACATTTAAGTTAGGCTACGAGAGAAATGAGCTTTGACTCTGATTCCCATGGGTCTAGGCTCTCAAAATCCGAGTCCCTCTCATCCTCATTTATTTCAAGGAGGTGAAGATTAACCATCAGTTCGTCTCATTTCTGGAAGGGCAGATTTTATTAATCCCAAAAGAGAAAACCTACATACATGCTTTAAGGCCATTTGAGTATAATTTTGTATTGATATTTTTAAATATATTGCTACAGAATAACTGAAATATCCTGAAATAATTAATGTTCTTAAAAAGGTCATATATTGTTACTTTATTACCTGTATATTTTAAGCTTATGATTATTAATCCTTTGAGGGCCGTAGGTGCCACTGAGAATCTAAAGGCCCTTATGAAGCCTCTCAGAAAAATGCACATAACCTTAGATTATGAAGCTCTCACATAGGCCACTATTACATTTATTCATTTTTCATTTAATTTTTAAAATTTTAGGCACTGGGGTACCTTGATAAACAAGAGAGTGATGCTGTTTGTCCCCAAGGAGCCTCATCCATGGTCTAGCAATGTTATTTGATACCAACTTTTGAAAAAGAGAATATATAAGAAACCATATTGTAAATTAACAACATACAAACACAAATGACTGAACAGCTAACTGTACAGGGCATGGCTAATCCCAGGACACTGGGCAGCATGTGAGGTCGAGCAGGAGAGCAAGGGAAATTTGAGCCCCAGGTGATGAGTGATGATCCCAGAAGTGAGCAGTTATATGGGGTGGAAAATTTAGAAACAGGTAGTGAGGATCAGGCATTAATGGCTGGGGCTCATTGGCAGGTCACCAATGCCTAAGAAGACATGGCGTATGAGGCAGAAAACCAAAATGAAGGCAATGGGGTAAGTGGGGACCCAAGCAAGTATTAAAGATCCAGACCCTGATCAAAGGGAAACTGGCAAGACCTGATACCACACAAGATCAGAACAAACTCTTTGTCACACTCACAGGGCACTGAATCAGCGAGCTACTAGCCTGCTGCTTTACAGTTTCATCCAATTCTCAGAGTAAAGGTACAGGACTGGTTCCAGGGACCACCGGGAGGTGCAAATCTGCTGGTGATGGGCAAATGGTTAAATCCTACTATGGAGATTCTAAATCTACTGGGATTAGGAGCCAAGGAGATTATTACAAATAGTAACCATATTGCACAAGATACATTCTATTATCATGAAATTCTCTCATGTGATGCCCCTCCACCGCCCACCCACCCCCCGCAAAAAGCATGGAAAACTAGAAGAAAAGATTAGCTAAATAGCCAGAAATTTTTGTCTGCTGAATGTCAAGCATCTTGATATTTGGAAATTACGTAAAGAAGATCTTTGGAACATCAAGTTACTGTTCTGCCCCTATTGGATGTTGGCTGTAATAATGATCTATTATCTGGTTAAAGCAAATTCTTTACAATAAGTAATTCTGTATGCTGAGCTATTTCTCTCATTCCTTCTCTCTATAAATGCTAAACTATATGTTGTTTATACTAAGAGCGTAGAGAAGGATAGAAAAATAACCAAGCTAAAAAAGAGTAATAAAATACATCAAAAGTAAACAAACAGTGTGGCTGATGGCTTGTCTAAGCCATTAAAACACACACACAGGGGACGGATGTGGCTCAAATGGTTGGGTGTCCGTCTCCTATATGGAGGGACCTGGGTTCGATCCCTGGGACCTCCTGGTAAAATTAAAGAAAAATATAGAAGGCGCGTGAGCCACCAGGCCCCATGCGCAGGTGCAATGCCAGGCCCTGCGCGTGGGTGAGCTGCCAGGCCCCGCGAGCGGGTGCACCGTCAGGCCCCGTGCACAGGTGCGCCATCAGGCCCCACCAAGACACGCAGCAAGATGATGATGTAATAGGAGAATGACACAAGGGAGAGTCAAGACGAGACGCACCAAAAAAACCAGGAACTAAGGTGACGCAGGAGGTAAGATGCCTTTCTCCCACATTGGAGGTTCCCAGGATCGAATCCCGGTGAAGACAAGAGGAGAAGGATCAGAGGAGAGAGCAGGAAACAGATACAGAGAATGGCCCAGCGAATGGACACAAAAACAGCAAAAACGGAGAGGGGGAAGGGTAAAAATGGATAAAATTAAATAAATTAAAACACACACAAATGATGGTAGTACAACATTGTGAATGTAATTAAACCTCTGAATTATGGTTAATGGGGGAAATTTTAGGTTGTATATACATTACAGAACAAAATTTTTTAAAAACTATAGGACTGTACAACTCAAACAGTGAACCCTAATGTAAACTAGGACCACTAGTTAATAGCACAATTATACTGATATTTTTCCATTAATTGTAACAAAAGTACCACACTAATGTAAAGTGTTAACAACAGGGAAAACTGTATGTGTGAGGGGGCAGTATATGAGAACTCTTTTCTGAATCATTTTCTGTAAACACATAACTTCTCTAATAAAAAAAAAATCATAAAAAATAAAGGTCAAAAACCTGAAAAATAAACACAAAGATTTTGTTTCTTTCACATTTTCACACATTCCCTCAACGTTTGGGTTCAGCAATTAAAGGAGGCAATTATTAAATTCTCCTCTAGAAGGACATTCTGACTGGGTCAGGGAGTCAAGTCAGCTAAACCTAAAAGGAGCTGTGCCCTTGCTAGGATGCTGGAGACCTTCTTTTTCCATATCTACTCCCCAGCCTTCTCTAAACTGCTCCATGCCCTAGACATTGAGCTATGGGGTCTCCAATTACGGAACTCCTTGCTCTTTGGCTTCCATTTTGGTCAGCCAATGGAGAACATCCACCTGCAGAAGATGGGACAGAGAGTGGAGGATGACACTGGAGGTTTGTATCCAATTCCCTCCCTGAGAGGTCATCGTAGGCTGCAGTGTCCTCTCAGGTCACCCTTTACACACAATCATCCCTCTTCCCCAGTGTTTCAAGAACTGCTCTCTCCCTCGCACTCTCAGAGCCCACAGGCTTCCAATCCTTTTGTTTTCCCTACAGTCTGCCCATATCTTCTCTAAGTGTATAGTTTGAGTGTGCATCTGCGTCCTGCCAAGACTCTGAATAAAGTGACTTCCACTGGCCTTACTGTTTGGGTTGGTATCAGAAAGTTTCAGTTCTGGGGACAGAGGAGGGGGTCTGTTATTTCTTCTTGGCCAAGCATCCCAAGGGCAAGGCCAAATCCCTCCTGCCCTAAATCAGCTCAACAAGTTGGGAGAATTCAGGGCCTGGGTATTATGAGGAACAAAAATAAAAACATCCTACGTGTGCCACAACAATTCCCCAAAAGAGCAACCAAGAAAAAGACGTAGAAGGCAGAAATGGAAAAGTTTTGAAGCCCATTTGGGCATTTTTCCTAATGTATGCAGAATATTTCTCTTAATTTTATAATAACAAAATTAAAAAATGAATTTGCCCTCTTCACTTGCCAGATTCTCATAAGAATGAGAATATGATTTTCCTGCAACATACTCAAAGCACCCAAACAGTCTCAACAGCTTTGTAGAGAGTTGCCACCTTCTAGCAGTGTATGTTAAATTCAGTTTTTGTTTGGGGGTTTCCATGAAGTAGTCAGAGGCTTTATTTTCAACTTTTGTTGAAGATAAGAATGGGTAGGAATAATTCATCTTAAAAAGAAAGTGTTTATCCATTAAGCATAAATACAATCAAAAATTTTTTAAATAAACACGATTTAACATTTTTTTTTTATGTTATTTTGTTGATCTTCTTAATGCCACAGCTGGAAACTTTGGAAAGGCCCATCTAAAAGCTTTCATCTAGAAATGTCAGAAACTAGTACGGTTTACTCACAGTAGAGGTGAGTCCAAGGATTCTTAAACCACAGCTCCAAGCACTACAACCGTACGAACATTTCAAAGGCCATTGACAGAGATCTGAATCAAGGCTTGTGGAAGTCTCAGCAACGCGAATAAGGAAGGGCAAGAATATAAGACCCAGAGGGTCACTATTAAAGAAATACTGGAGTCATTTTTCTGAAGAGGATACATCAGCAATACATGTATCAGCATTCCAACTATTTAGATTAGAACTAGAGATACCTACTGGTGATAAGTCAGTGGTCCAATTCAGCTGAGGAGATTTTATATCTACAGAGACTAAGAGCTAGGAAGATCATTAGAAATACTGTACAAGCTGCAGTCTATCATCCTGAAATCCAGTGATGTGATTTGACCCAAACAAAAGGCAGGGAAAACTAGAAGAAACGTTCTCAGAAACCGTGCTAAGCATAAATGATTTGAAACTACAGATGCGAATATTTGGTCAGAGAGAGAGACAAATTCCTCTCCTTCCACTCACTTAATAACTTATTTCTTTTCAATTTATGGATGCAGGGACTAGAGAATCCTTCCCAACAGGAAAAGCTGCCTTCAGGAAGCAAGGTTTCCTCGGTGTGATTCGAAGGATAGCCCCTCCAGACACCGTGTACTGCTCGAGGAAGCCGGTGGGGCTGGGGGCAGTCTCTTCCCGTCTCTCCACTCCCCACTGCTCCTCCCTCCTCCCCTAGAAAAGGTTAAGACTCCAGACACCAAGTGAACCTTTCTTACGAGGAGGGGTGTCAAACATTCCCTCTCCCTCTCTCTCCTTTCCTCTCTTTCCTTCTGCTGCTTCTCTCTCTCTCTCCCTCCCTCCCTCTCTCTCTCTGGCACAGGGTGTGAATCTCGGGCCACCTTGTTCAATCTCTCCTCTTCTTTCCAGGCACAGTATCTACCTGAGGTGAAATTCAGACTTAAGGGAGCAGGAAAGGCCCTGCTTATATCCCGAGGCTATTCTGAGCTGTGCCTCGCAGGTTGAAGAGAAAGGATCTGAATTGTGTAATCTGGTTTCTTATCACTCTCTCAAGTGGACAGTAGGGGTTTGGAAGTTCAGGCAGCCCTGGGTTCCAACTCTAGCCCTGATTCCTGCTAAGTGTGACCTTGGGCAAGGTAAACTGCTTGGGCCTCATCTGTAAGATGGTGAAAACACCCACTTCCCAGAGCAGCTCTGAGTTTTAATGAAATTAGTATGCTAATGCCTTATAAAGTATAACATGCTATACAACTGTCAAAGAGTAGTAGTAGCATTACTCACAATTCACCTCCCAAATCTTTCGTGTGCTATAAACTAAGACTCCTGCTATTTCTTTCAGTGTGTTTGCTTTAAGTCTCATAAGCACCTAATCTTTACTCAATCCTCAAAGATTACTCTCCACACAGCTCAGTGTACATAGGTAACTGTACATAGCACATATTTGGGTATATTTTTCTACTAAAAGCCACAGAAAGTTAATTCCTAGTTAAGTTATAGCATAAGCTAAAATTCCCATGCTTGTTTTTCTTCCCTAATAAGCTGATCACCTTTCACATGCCATATTCTGTATGCTGTATGCTGTGGGTATTACATGTATGAGTTTTACATAAAGTGCAAAGCTTTAAAGAAGAAAAAGACTTGAGAGTGAGTCGGGAGGTCATTCCAGACGTTACGCTTATGCAAGTCACAGCAGGATCTCACTGACGGCCACAGCAAACAGTGCCTCAAGTATCGGGATTCCCGAGGGCTCTAGAGACATCCAGAAACTATAAGCAGGGCAGAGAGCTCAGGAATTCGGCACCCTGTCAGTGGGCCGTACTTTGGAATTTATGCTTTCCAGTGTAACAGAGTTAGACTCATAGGTTCTCTACACCTGGCTCTTCTGCCCCTTTTATTTGAACCTATAATTAGCACAATACTTGATAAATGTATGTCCCAGAGACTTAAATCTTTGACCCATCCATGTGCCAGTTGAGCTCTGAATTTCAGCAGAGTTGCAAAACCTACTCTCCAGTTCATTGGACTTACCCAGGACAACTAACAAAGAGAGGATAATGGACCATGTCCATCCCAAGAAACTGAGTGTCTGCAACTGCAAGCAAGATAGTTCCATCCATCTGCCCCATGGGATCTAAGCTCCCTCTCAATTAGAAGAAGAGTGGGCATCACCATCCCAAAATCCTCAAGATAGGGGAATGAAGAATGGACTAAAGTAGACTTATTATTATTCTATTATAGGCTTATTATTCTAGGAATGGAAGAACTCTTATCATTGATATAAAGTCAGTGGCCACTAGAGGTTCTGAGGGGTGGAAGAGGGAAGAATAGATGTAATATGGGGCCATTTTCTGAACATTGGAGTTATCCTGCATGACATTGCAGTGACGGATACAGGCCATTGTATATTCTATCATAACCTATAATGTAAACAGTTATCCATAGTTAGTAGCAATGCTTCAATATGTGTTCATCAATTGTAACAAATGTACCACACTAATGAGGGATGTTGTTGATGTAGGAAAGTGTGGGAGGGGGAGGGACTTGGGTATATGGGAATCCCTTATATTTTTTATGTAACATTTATGTAATCTAAAGCTTCCTTAAAAATAAAAATAAAAGTTTAAAAGAAAGAAAGAAAGAACTTTAAACAAGGACATAATATACTTTGCCTCCATTTCCCACCTCCCTATCAAGTAACCAAACCTGGGTTGGGGAGGTACCCAAGTCAAAGTCACAGAGCACAACCCCTCTCTCCTACCTGCTTCCTTCCTGGGAAAGAGATCTAAGCTACACCCAGAGGAACTGCCATGAAATTCTACACTCCCAGCAAATAAAATGAGAATGTAACAGAAGCCAAGATGAATAATAAGGACATTGAAGACAGCTTTATTAAAGACCACATAAGGGACTGAGAGTGGAATTAACACCATCTGGAGTGGACTTGGGCTCATAATAAGCAGAAGTATGTTATCTTCTCTGATACAGGTAAACTAATATTTATATAAGAAATAAAAGAGATATTCTGGGCCAAGGTAATCAGATAATCTGCTTTAAATAGAACCCAATTGCAGAGGCATCAAAATAAGCCCCAAAAGGGAGGGTGGTGACAACCTCATCAGAACATCGACTTAAGTCATTCTGAACTCCTCCCTAAGATGAACATACCACCAATTCCAAACCTTCCTCTCCATTTCATACTTCATAACCTAATGGGATTCCTTCAACATGGGTAAGTTCCCATGTTGCATAATATTGGGTCAAGTGTTTAGGGGTAACAGATTATTGCAGCCCACTCTCTTTCATTCAGTAATGCAAAAACAATAGGCAACCCCCACAGGCCTCTAAGGGAAGCTCCAGCTGTCATTTGGGGATTCCAGCTTAAGTAACAGCGCAGTTTCAAGTGCATTCTAACGTCACGGTGCAAAGTCATTGAGACCAATATGATTTTTTGTTCCTGAGAGTCTTTGGTGGATTTTCCTCTGGAACTCAATTGCACATACAACTTACAGATTAGATTCACCACAAATATATACATGAGATCACATGCCAAGACTTTTTCCTGAATTAATATAACTATAAGGAAACAGTATTTGGCAAATCTCAAATGATCCATGCTTTATTAGCAATAATTTTCACCTGGTGCTTTGGGATCTCAGAAATGCATCAGAGTAAAATGAAACCAGAGTGGAGTTGCAGAGAGTAGATGCTTTAGTTTGTTAGGCTGCTGAAAGCAATATACCAGAAACGGGTTGGCTTTTACAATGGGGATTTATTAGTACAAGCTTACTCTTCCAAGGCTGAGAAAAATGTCCAAATCAAGGAATCATAAAGTGACACTTTCTCCCCAAAGAACTACTGCTGGTGATCCTGGACTCCTCTGTCACATAGCAAGGCACATGGCAACCTCTGCTGGTCTCTTCCCTTCTCTTCTGTGTTGTATTGCTGTCAGCTTCTGGCTTTCCTGGCTTTCTCTGTCTTCTGAATTTTATTCTCTTATAAAAGACTCCAGGAAGAGAATTAAGACCCACCCTGGGACATAACTTTCTGGAATGAGCCTCCCTGGCATCAAAGGATTATTACCAAGTGCTAACTAGCAATGCAATTAGACAAACACCTTGACCAAAAGGGGGAAATATTAAATACAAATGAATTTTTATGGCTATGAGATTTCAAAGAAAGTCAGGAGGTCATTCCAGAGGTTACGCTTACACACATCTCAGGATGATCTAGCTCACTGACTGCCACAGTAAACAGTGTCTCAAGCAGGGGTGCTCCTGAGGGCTCTAGAGACATCTGGACGCTATAGGCAGGGAATACAACCCCAGGAAACTGGCACCCCAGGGTAGGCCTTACCTTGGCATATATGATAATCTATCTCCCCAATGTATCAGAGTTAGACTCATTTATGTAATTTTTGTACACATGGTTCTTCTACCCCATTTATTTGAACCTATAACTAGAACTATACTCATTGAATACATGTCCCAGAGACTTAAATCTTCCAGCTGTTCATATGCCGGTTGAGCCCTGAATCTCAGCAGCATTGCAGCCAACACCTACTCCCCAGTTCATTGGACTTACCCAGGACAACTAACAAAAGGATGATGATGGGCAACACCCATCCCAAAAACTGCAAGCAAGACAGTTCCATCCATCTGTTCCATGGGATCTAAGCCCCTTTTCAATCGGAAGCAGAGTGGGCATCACCATCCCAAAATCCTCAAGATTGAGGAATGAACAAACATAAGGGGAGAACGCAACTATGGGCTAAAGTCGACTTATTATTATTCTAGTAATGGAAGAACTTGTAACATTGATATAAAGACAGTGGCCACCAGAGGTTCTCAGGGGAAGGAGAGGGAAGAATAGGTGTAATATAGGGCATTTTGGGGACACTGGAGTTGTTCTGCATGATATTGCAATGACGGATACAGACGATTATACATTTTGTGAAAACCTATAAAATTGTGCAGTGCAAAGTGTAAACCGTAATATAAACTATAGACCATGGTTAGTAGCAATGCTTGAATATGTGTTCATCAATTGTAACAAATGTACCACACTAATGAAAAATGTTGTTAATAGGGGAAAGTGTGGGTGGGGGAGGGGTTGAGATATATGGAAATCCCCTATATTTTCAATATAACATTTATGTAATCTAAAGCTTTTTTAAAAATAAATAAAAATAAAAATAAATAAATAAAAAAGATCCACCCTGGGCCACACCTTACTGAAATAACCTAATCAAAAGGTCCCACCTATAATAGGTTTACACCTACTGGAATGGATTAGCTTTAAGAACAGGATTTTCTGGGATCCATCCAGCTCCAAACTATCACAATAAGTGAGGGCACACACAACAGACCCCAGCTCAAACTTTTCTCAGTCTCCAGAAAGACTCTTTCAACAAAGAGGAGAGGATACAGATATCTAGCTTGTGCTAAGAAAGGGAGAGATTAATGCCTAGCCAGCCACTGCTATTCAAAGTGTGCTCTGCTCACTGGTACTGGCCATGAACTGTTACCAGTCAGTGACAAAAAAGAGAAATTGAGTAAGCACTGAGAAATCTTTATAACAAGTTAACATTGCTGTGACATTTCAGCACATGATTATGTTTTCTTGTAGCTCACATTCATTGATTTTTTCAAAATTTTGATCTATGATGAGGTGGAAAACAAACTGGTTCTTCACCACGAATAGTTTGAGACGTACTGCTCTCATTCACAGTCTTGGCTGCTCATTGGAATCTCCCAGAGATCCTTAAAAAGTACTGATAACAGGTCTCTCCCAATCCCAGAGACTGTTTTAATTGGGAGAGGATGGTGCTGGTCTTCAGGATTTTTTAAAAGCTCCCAAGTGTTTCAAATATGCAGCAAAATATTTGAGAACCACTTTCTTCTTAAACCATAAAGGATTAGGGGGTGGGCTAGCAACTTAGTGAACTGGGAACACACACAAAAGTAATTCGTTACTGCCTGTGACTCTGAAATTTTGAAAACTATGTTATTATGTCAAATTAATTTATAGTGTAGTGTTTCATTATAAATAAGAGTAAAATGAACTGGGGTGGCATGATATGTAGTCATGTTATATACAATTTTTATTGTGAACTTTTTATTGCTTTATAACATGCATAAAGAAAAGGGCACAAATCATAAATATACAGCTTGATGATATTTTCATAAAGTAAACACATTCATGTAACCAGTGCTCAGATCAAGAAACAATGAACAAAACTATTTGTTCCCATGTTGTGGCATCTAAAATAGCTTCCCATCGAGAGGAAATAAAGATAATGTACTCTGCTGCTATAAATGTGACATTCATCTTGGTTTACAATAAACCTAGTTCAAATTAGAAGATTTCAAAGAATAGAAACAAGAAGTTCAATGATTCCTCTTCTTGGTAAAGATAGCAGATTGAACACTTCACAACTGTATTTGCTAATTCTTAAAAGCATAAACCCACAAGCATGGGAGAATCAGCAGAGAAGACAGTAACAAAATTTTAGAAGCTGGAAAACAGTAAATGACTTATTTGGCCTAACCAGAACCTGCACAGCCTGTAGGTGTGCCCGGGGCGCGCCTCAAACTGCCGTCCCCTAAGCTCTGTGAATTCCCCAGTCCTGCAGCCCTTACGTGCAAATCATCACGCTAGCGCTTTGGAGGAAGAGAGCTTAGCTTTGTTGAACACCTCCTAAGTCCCTGGTTTCCATCCATTCGCTTTCCACACATTAAAAATATTCTTTATAGTGCCCCCATAAGATAAATGGCATTTGTACACCCTCGTTCCACGAACGAGGGAGCCGAGACTCAAAATCATTCACTGATTTGTCCAAGGTCATGTTTCTTCAGAGAGGTTCTTAAGTCACAGTTAGGCTGGGGGTTTAGACTTCGGATATGTAGTAGGTACTTGTATTAGTCAGAGTTCTTTCGGGAAACAGAATCAACAGTAGATATCTGTCAATAATATGAGATTTTGTAAGAGTCTCTCACGTGACCATGGGGATGCACAAGTCCAGGTTCCGCAGGGAGGCTGCAAACCAGGGGCTCCGATGAAAGTCCAATGAAAGGTCCTTGATGAGTTTCTGGAAGAAGTTGGCTGTCCAAAGACGAGCTGGGAAATTCTCTGTGAATGTTGAAATCACTTCCCCTTTTAAGGTATTCAACTGATTGGATTGAATTCAACTGATTCAACTGAATCTCCTTGATTGATGCAGATGTAATCAGCCATACACCCAGTAAACTCACTGGTGACCAAAGTCCATAAATGTTCTTGTATTACAATTAGCCCAGTGCTTGCTGGACCAAACACCTGGACAAAATTACCTGACTGAGTTGACACATTAACCTAACCATTACAGTACTGTACATGAGAGCAGTTAGGACCAGGCTGTCATCTTGGGTTAGGTGACATTTGAAATGGGCTTATGAAAAGTATGTGAGGGATTGGATGGGCAGAAAGGAAAATAGTCCCCTTATGTCTTTGGGGGTGGGGTGGGGGTGATGGTGGGGGGTGTATAAAAATAAAAGAAGAAGCTATCACATACTCAGATCCCCTTACTCACTCTATACACCACTTGACTATGCCACCCTTTACCCTGGCAAGAACCAGAGGTTTATTCTCTGGAGAGGCTCATATAGAGGTGTACAGAGACCCCAGGTATGGTTGAAGGTTGGGTACCACACCAAAATCATGGAGGAATTAAGTGAACCTATGCACACTGCTCAGTGAGACACCCAGGCTTCTACTCAGTTCCCAGCCAGTCAAGAGATGGGTAGCCACTTAAGAGATTGCTGGCAGCCAGTCAAGAGATTGAAGAGCCTTCTCTGAACCAAAGGAACAGATCTTAAGAAAATAATATTGAAGTTTCCCAAGGAAACAGCCTGGCTATTTGACACTTAAGCCATAATACAATAGCCCCTGTTGGGAGAAAATTCCATGGGTCTCTCTCTTCCATTTCAGCACATCTTGTGAGCAAAGGCACTGACAGCTCTTTGTTCTGGACTACCTTTTCAAGATGTCTATATAGCAAACGGGCTTGGAAGGTTGAGAAAACATCTCCTTCTGGAACATAAGGCAGGTCTGTTTGCTACTGTTTCCCTCTGGGTCCAAGGTTGGGTTAGGTTTGCTTGCAGGCCATTAGGAAAGGTTGGGATTTCCTAAGCTCAAGATTCCTCGGCTGTGGCACAAATCTGCTTGCAATGCATCCATCTTTGTTGTGCCATTTTGGAACTTGGGGAACAACGGGAACTGACATGAAAATGAAGCTCATTCTGCCTGCTGGACTGTGAATAATGAAGTCCTTTGCCTTTGACCTAGGAGTTTCATGCCTTCTGCTAGCAACCATGAAACTGTAACAGGCTAACTTGTTAGCTTGAAAACAGGGTAAAATCCCAGACTTTTTGCAGTTCTTGACCACCCAACCATGCTCAGAGCTTCCAAACAGTTTCGAGTCCCCTACTCTAGAATATAAGCAGATAAACAGAATTGCAAAACATCCAAGAACAGTGGCTAACAAAAACAAAATATTATAAAAGCAACTTGGAGAAAACAGCCCATTCAAAGAAGAAAACTTCAAAAAATATCATTACTCTCCTCAGGAGATAAGCAAAGCTATTTTATTCATAAAACAAGAACAATACATTGTATTTTTAAAAGCAATACTCAGAAACCAAAATAGAGCACTTAAACCTTTAGATGAAATTTTAAGTGAAAAGCATAACAGAAAAATTTAAAAATAAAATCAAGAAAATCTCCTATAAAGTACAACACTCACAGAGATGGAAAACAGAAAAGGAAACATAAGAACCTGGGTACTTCATTATTACATCATAAGCCATTAAGTCTGCAGTCCCAATTTTCAACTTTCCATTAAATCAAAATAAACCTACTTATTATGTAAGCCAATTTATGTTGAGTTTTCTTTACTTGCAGCCAAAAGCACCCTAACTGATTCCAAAGCAAAAGAATCCATACACTCTAGGAAGATCTTGGAAAAGAGTAAGCTGGTTTGTTGTCTGGAACAGGGAATAAAAATGGAAGCAGTGCCTTTATCAAATGAAGTCTTCTCCCCAAACTTGCTCATTTGCCCTAATTTTGATGCAAGCATTTGACAAACCAGCAGTTCTCTTTAGCAAATAACTGGATATTTCACAATGCTTCCAGCTCCTGATTTTCTGTTATGTGCATATGAATGTCATTGAAGGAGAATGCCTATTTCTTTTAGAAAACATAAAAAGTTGCATTGCCAAGCAAAACTGTACCTGGGGGGAAAAGCAGGTTGTGACACTTCGGTGATGAAAAAAGCCTTGCACACCCCTATAATTTCTTACCTGCGACATCAGCATGCAGTGGCATCTAAATTATTGCCAGGGTCAAATTATCACCTTCTCAATAGTTTGTTTAGTTTTTGTTTTAAAAAGTGAACACAATTTGGAGTTCTCCTTGATGACCTAGAAGCTGCTGCCTTTCTAGAAATCATGTCTTGAAATCTCTGAATGACATCTGGGAAGATATTTATATCATCTTTGAGAGAAAAAGAAGCCCATTTCCAGGAAAAAAAAAAATTGCTAAAGGGAAGTTCATTCATGGCTTTGCTTATTTGATAGATATTAACATGATATGGTTGGGTTTTTTTCCCCAAAGTTTACAGTCATTGTTATGATGTAGCTGAAAACCACAAGTTCTTTTGGAAATACTGCTCTAGGAAGATAAGGATCAAGAGAGAGCTTGTGTGGTAAAATGTCCCCTGCGGACAATGTGAGGGTACCTAGACACACTGCAGGCTAATTCTGATCAGAGGAGCTTAAAACTGAAACATGGATCCATCCTTTTCTTGACGACAAAGACCGCATGGATAATGCAGATCTTGCCTCAAAGATAACCTCACTGTTTTGAACACAAATAAAACGATGTGACATTAATTGAACTGGAAGAGTCTTAGAGAATTTTGGTGTTTCCTGATGCAAGTTTACTGTCTTCAGGCAAAATAAGCTGCACGATCTCCTACCTTATATCCTTGTAAGCCGGGTTTTGAAAAAGGTGTGAAAGTTTCCATCAAGTTAAAGTTAACTGATGGCAAAGATAATGTGCACACTGCCCTGCCGAAGACCAGTGCAAAATTTCAACTTTTTATTCAATCCAAACCACAAGGGCTTACTCGCTGAAATACACTTTTGAATGAAAACTAATGTTCATTTTTTATTTTAATTAACAAATTTGAATTATTTCAAAATTTCCAGAAATTACCATTAAATTTTGCACACATCCCCATAAAATAAAGAAAACAGATACATTTCGGTGGAATTATCATTTTTATAGCCTGTTCCTGTGAATTAATACATTTCTAGTATAATAAAATAAAATGTATGAAAATATTTGGTGTATATATATATATATATATATAGGGGGAGGAGAGGATAATTGCAGTTTTATACAGATTTTCAAAGATTCTGTGTCCCCCAAAATGTTCAAAACTAGAAATGTTAAAAACCACTGTTCTCTACCACAGGGCAGTTCTTTAGAATAGTGTGTAATACCATGTCAAATCACAGGTTATTTCTAAAATGAGTTTAATCTTTATATGTCACTTTCAAAACTACTAGTTAAATCTTCAAATGTGATCTGGTCCAAAGCCTAAAATATCTGCCAGGAAGTTCCTATAAAATTGAAATTATTTTTCACTTGTCAAGTCCAATTCATCAAAAGCCTCCTTGAGAACATAACAACTAAATGCAATGTGGATCCTAGAACAGAAAGAGCCTTAATGAAAAACTGATGAAATGCAAATAAAGTCTAGAGTTTAATTAGTGGTAATGTTCCAATGTTGGTATCTTAGTTTTGACAAATAGTAATATAAAATGTTAACAATGGGAGAACTGGGTTAGGGGAATAGGGCACTCTCTGTATTGCCTCTTCAGCTTTTACGTAAATCTAAAAATATTCCAAAATTAAAAGCTTAGTTTTTTAAAAAGCTCTTTAAAAACTTTAACAAGGCTTAATCACTCATTCAACAAATATTTATGGACTATGCAGGCACTGTTCTAGGTGGGTTACAGAGACCAGAACAAAACAGATCCATCCCTGCCCTTAGGAAGCTGTTTTAGTTTTCTAGCTCCTAAAACGAATACCATACAATGGGTTAGCTTAAACAATGGGAATTTATTGGCTCACAAGTTTGAGGCTAGAAGTCCAAAATTGAAAGTCAGCAAGGCAATGCTTTCTCTCAGAAGACTGTGGCATTCTGGGGCTAGCTGTTGGCAATCCTTGGTCCTCGGCTTTTCCGTCACATGGCAATGCACATGGCGGTGTCTTCTCCTTTCTCTTCTGGGTTCCGTTGGCTTCCAGCTTCTGGCTGCTCCCCTGGGCTCCCCTCTGTCTGATTTTCACTCTGCTTACACAGGACTCCAGTAATCTAGATCAAATCCCAGCCTGATTCAGTTAGGCCACACCTTAACTAAAATAGCATCTTCAAGTGATCTTACTTATAGTGGGTCCACACCAACCAGAATATGGACCAAGCCCAAGAACATGTCCAAACTGGAGTACACAATTCAATCCACATCAGGAGCTAGGAGTCTATTGGGAGAAGAAACACATTAAACAATCACAAAATAAACACAAATTGTAACTGCAGTTTGTAGTAAGTGCTATAAAGGGAAACTACAGGCTCCTATGAGATAAAAGAGATACAAAGATGGAAAAGCATGTTCCAGTATGACCAAAGCATAATGAGGGGATGGAAGAGCAGTGCTCACTGAAAAACCAGACTGCGTAGGACCTTACAGGCTAGGTCCAGAGTTTTATAATTTCCCAAAGAGCTACAGGAAACCACTGAGGATTTTAGCCAGCAGAACAGCATGGCTCAATTAATGCTTTTAAAAGATTACCATTGCTGCTACATGGATAACAGGCTGGAAGAGAGCAGGAATAGAAGCTCTAGTTTCAGGTAGCCACAATTTTTAAAAGATTAAGAAAAAATAAAAAGTTCTTGGTTTCTAAGTATATTTGTTCCAAAAAGTCTCGGTGGAATAATAATGCCATTTTAGATGTATATACTGCTTCTTTATACATTCTTTAGATGTATACCTGCCACCATAACTCCAGCAGGGAAGATGGTGCTCCAAATGGCTCCCAACCCACTTGATCTGGATTTTCCTTCTAGAATATGCTTAAACATGGATATGAACAAAAAACAAGAGGAAGCGGATGTGGCTCAAGCAGTTGAGCACTCGCTCCCATATGGGTGCTCCCAGGTTCAGTTTCCAGTACCTTCTGAAAAAACAAAACCAAACAACAAGCAGAACAAGTAAAAAAAACCAACTCAGGTAAGCCAATGTGGCTCAGTGGTTGAGCGCTGGCTTCCCACATACAAGGTTCCAGGTTCAATCCCCAGTACCTCAAAAAAAAGAAAAAAAAAGATAAAGTCTCATAACTTAGAGTTTAGTTAGGTACCAACAGCAAAAATCTGCAAGCTCTAATACCCTTAGGAATCTCAGCTTGCATTTGGTTTTCAGGACCACAAAACTATTATTGACATCTCACTAGTGCCATCTTGGCATTAGCCCAGAACTGAATATAACAAATCCCAGACTGCAGAATAGTGCAATTTTCAATCCCGGTTTGAAATATACCATGTTAAATGTCAACCTCAATTACTATATCTTGATTCTGAAGGAACTAGTGTGTTGCCCTATCTGACCTAGAAAAAACACATGTCTTCCAAACTCAATGTAACCAGTGGCACTTCAGTAAAACTTAATAAGTAGACTAAGGTGCTGATTGAGTACTCAAACAGAACTCACTTATACATTAAACAGACATCTGGATTTTCTCAGTTTGTCAGAGAATATCTTACAGTATCTATAACATCACTAAATACTATGTAGATCTCCTCTACATGTTATCAGAACCAGAGGAAAGAACAGAAAGGAGCCTATGATTTTATATGGAAAGTTTTTATGCACAGCTCTGTGAACCAAATAGCTATTAAGGTTACTGCCGAGCCATATCCCAGAGTCAATAGGGTTACAGAAGAGAGGCTCTGGCAGCTGTGATTGCATAAGTTGATCCTGACCCAAACCACCACAATCGATTGGATCAAGAGAGTGCATGTAACATAAATTGGACCAGAGTCCCTTACCCCAGGAATCTGTATTTAGAAGTAAGAGATTCTTGCTCAATCTGTCTGCTCTCTTGAATAGAAGACATGGAAATAGTGGAACTGCTGGCAGTGGCTATTTTTGACCATTTGGACAAGAAAACAGAGACAGCCAGACTGCAGAAAGAGAGAAGAATGGAGAACATGTGACTGAAAAAGAGAGAGAAAGAGATGAGCGAGAAAATAAGAGGGCTTCCTGTTTTTCCCACAACACGTCCTCATACCAGTTTATTCCAGATTTATTCCTGTCCTTAAAATCCATGTGAAACTCCAGTATCCTTTCAATAACTTTTATTTTTGCTTAAGCCAGTTAAAGTGAATTCCTGTATCTAGAAACCAAACAAGACCTCACTAATATTCCAGGTCCTCTCCATTTTACTTAGTCTCAAATAGCTAGGACCAGCTTGCCCAAATTCTTTAAGCCACGATATCTGGAAGGAGAATCTAATTCCAGCCTACCAAAGCATAAAAATGCAACAAACTGAAAAATGTTTATCATAAAATACTAATTGAAAAAAAAGCCTGGCACAAAATCGTATGTATGTCAGGATTATGACTACATTATAGTCTATTTTTGTCAATAAATCCAGAAGTAAAGTCCTACATGCATTAACAAGATTGGAAGGAAATTAACCAAAATAACAGCAGTTGTGTTAGGGTGATAAGGCTATTTTCCTTTTTCTCTACATTCCTCTGTGTCTATAAACAGTTAAACACTTTATCATTTTTAAAAACTGTAACTCTGAAGACTTGGTTGAAATAAGTAAATGTGTTTATGACATAGCAATATATTTTTAAGTAAAACACAAAATAGCATGTCTGTTATTTTGCTACTATATAAATAGCCAAAAAGGAACTGTCCCTTCAAGACTCACATATAAAAGGAAAAAAGCAACTTCCACTAGGCTGGGCCCATATTAACCCACAGCCTTCAGTTTGTCCTCCCTACCTTAATTACCTCTCCTCCCGACCCCATGCTACCCATCTTGAGCTGGGAGACCCTCTCCCCATCCCTTGGCCCTCCCCACTTTGGTGTCTGGGTACCTTCATCTCCAGACACACAGACCCATCATGTCACTCGGCTCTAGATTCATAGATCCATCTCCTATCTTTTGGCTCAGCCCATCTGAAATAATCTCATAAAAAAATGGCCTCCAGCCCATTTTAAAATAAACTCTCCCTAGCAGGGAGTCCTGGCAGGACTGCCCCTTTCTGGAAGGTAACAGGCAAAAATAAAAATCATGGTGTACTTGTATGGTGGAATTAATAATTTCCTCTTTTTAAATTTACCATTGCTATAACATAATTTTTAATAGCAACAAATTCAAAATACAACATGGGATATGAAGAAAAATTCAAAATACAACATGGGATATGAGGAAAACAATTTCCCTCCAATACAATGAAAATGTGAGCAAAGTCTCTTTGAAATCATGAAACTGGTTTTGATCATTTCCTCCAAAATTATAACAGCTTTCTTACATTGGACGCCTACTCTCTGCTGTGAACTGTGCCAGGCACTCCATTTACAAGCTCTATCATCTTCCTAATGACCTGAGAGGCAACTATTATCATCCCCATTTTACAGACGTGAAATTGTTGATCTGAGAAATGAGGCGACTTGTACAAGTTTAAAAGTAAGAAAGCAGGTGTGTGGACCTAGATCTTCCAGTTCCCAAAGCTTGTGATCTTTGCATTAGACCCCACAGCCTCAAACCCGGTCTTAGATTAAGCTTTCCAAAGAAAGCATTTCTGAAACTTAATGTTAAACGCATGTGCTACCAATTATAAACAATATTGTTTTATACCATTTGTATGTAAATTTATATTTTAAATGCAAAATATACATCACGGTAAACATTGTAAAGCTACCACATTATCCAACATCAATAACATAGGCAATGTTATTCATGATCAATATAGCCTTTTTATGTTCCAGTTTTAAAAAAAAATGTTACAAAAGGCTTCTCAATATTATATATAGCTGATACTTATTTATAACTGTTTACCAAACTCTACCTGTCGTACCCAAAGAAGCATAAAGCTTACTCTCAGGGTACAAAGAGAATATGACCTGAGAGGAAAATTTATTGCATCCGTTTCACTAATAAGAGACAATTTAATAACTTACTACAGTTAGAGTGCTTAAGAGTTATATTTATGTTGTACCATTAAAGACCAATAGTAACCACCTGTATTAGTCAGCCAAAGGGGAGCTAATGTGAAATACCAGAAATGGGTTGGTCTTTATAAAGGGTATTTATTTGGGGTAGAAGTCCACAGATACCAGGCCATAAAGCGTTAAGTTTCTTCTCTCACCAAAGTCCATTGCCACGTGTTGGAGCAAGACAGCTGTCGACGTTTGCCAGGGTTCAGGCTTCTTGGGTTTCCGGGACTGCGTTTCTCTCCCGGCTTAGCTCCTCTGTTTCCTCCACAAGGTCAGCTGTAGACTACCAAGCAAACGGCTCGCTTCTCTTCTCCTGGGGCCTTCTCACCAACATCAAAACTGCTTCTCAAAACCTGCTGCAACTCTGTTCTTTGTGATGCCTTTTATATTTTCTTCCCCCACCCACCAAGGGGTGGGGCTCAACACCCTACTGATGTGGCCTAGTCAATGCCCTAATCATAACTTAATCATGCCCAGATTAACAGATCAGTTTACAAGCATGATCCAATTATATTTTTGGAATTCATAATTACATCAAATTGCCCAACGGCTACACCACCTCAAAAGAGAGGGGAAAGGGAGGAGTGGGTGTAGCTCAGTGGTCTGAGCACCTGCTTCCCATGTGCAAGGTCTGGGTTCAATCCCTGGCACCTCCTAAAAAAAATGAGAAAGAGGAAAAAACACATGATTCTAGTAACTCTGTATTACTCTGTGGAAGAAAAGAAAATATTGCCTTTTTTCCCTCATTCAAGCACAGACAACTGGAAGAAGGAAATTAGAAGGATGCAAATAGAGAAGTTACAACCACACAGGTAAAAAGTGATCACAAAATACCATTTGGTGTGTTCTCATTCTCTGAATAGGCACCTCTGTTCAATTCACTCACAGCTGGTGGGCTCTTTCTTCCCTTCCAAACACTACCATCATGTACACTTTCTTTTTCTGCGTGAAAATAATTAACTTTCTTCAGAGGGAACTATAATCATTCATTCATTAGTACAATAAAATTTACTGAGCACCCAAAATGTACTAACACTTTGCCGAAGATGGGGGAAAAAAAAAAGATAAATCCCTGCCATCCCCGAGCTCTGTGGGTGAGACAGTCTTGTGTAAAGCAAACAGCCCAAAATAGTGTGCTAAATGCTGGAGCAGAGGTGAGCACACAGCATTACAGGAGCACAGAGAGAGGATTAACCCAGCCTGGGGCATAGGGAAGCTTTACAGAGGATAGCGCATTTAAACTGAGCCTTTACAGATAAACAGGAGCTTTCCAGCAAGAGATGAAGGAGACCCAGTAAGAGGGTGGCAGGCAAGCCAAAGTGTAAAAAGGCACTAAGGAGCAAAAAGCATGGGGAAAATAACACAATTAAAACAATGAGCTGTTTAACAACACTATGGCAGGGTATATGGAGACAATGTGAGATATGAGATTAAAAAGAAAAATTGGACTAAAAATTCAACAACTAGTGACTAGATTAAGTGCGACCATATATGGATATATTAAAAAATAAAGTTATTTAAAATATATAGACTTCAGTACAAAATAAAAATCATTCATGTCTGTCTACATATATAAAAAAGACTGAAAGGATATATATAAAATGTTAACACTAACCACCTCTGGGTGGTAGAATTATGAGTAATTTTGTCTTAATCTCGCTTTACTTCTCTGCCTTCCAGATTTTCTGCATCAAGCATGCATTATTTTCGCAATTAGAGTGGAAATTGTGCTCTAAAACAGAACAGTGTAAGCTCTGTTCAGATTGTGGCATGCTAAGGAGTTTGGACTTTATTGCAGAGAAAATGAAAAATTATCCCAGATATTTGATCAGGGATGTGAGAGGAACAGATATGCATTTTAGGAAAGTAAATGTTGTCAAGGTGTGTATGCTGGATTGGAAGGAGTTGGGTCTGGACCAAAGACAGGATGGACAGAACTAAGGAAGCAACATTAGGGATAGAAAGTGTGTTATTTTGGAAGAATAGATAGGAACTTGTTAGCTGAACATAGGGTAAGGAGAAAAGGCAGAGGCTGAGGATGACTTTAGGTTTCTGGCGTGGACAACTGGTTGAATACGGATATTGGAAGCTGAAAAAGATAATACAGGAGGAAAAGCCATTTGTAAGAAAAGAACAATGAATTTGGTTTTGTATGTGACATGACTGGAGAACATCCAGATAGAAATGCCAGTAGGAAGTTTGAAATATGGATCAGGATTCAGAAAAAGTGGACCTAGAAATACAGACACATAGAAGATGGTGAAACCATAGGCTTGAATGAGTTTGCTCAGGGAAAGCAGAAAGTGAGCAAAGGCAGCTGAGGCTGGATCCTGGGAAACGTTAAATCATAGGAGCAGGCAGAGAAGCCACACAGACAGAAGAGCCAGAAGTTGGCAGAATTCTTTTTGGAGAGGAGATGGTCAGAGCTGGAGTCAGATTAAGAGGAAGATGTTTTACTACGAATTTGTAGCCATCAATAGAAAAGCACCTCAGAATCTGGTCACTAATGTAGAGAGAATCAAAGGGTCAAAGGTACAAAAGGCACAGAACAAATAGAGGCACCTGGTCACTACCTGCAAACAAAGTGGTTGAAGAGAGGGGAAGCAGAGGAAACATAGGAACGTTTACTGGGTGAGATCCTTCCAGGGAGGGTACGACACTGTTGAAAGCTCTCTGTCTTAGTTTCCCAAATGCTATGACAAATACCACACAATGCATTAGCTTAAACAATGGTAATTTATTGTCTCACGGTTTTGGAGGCTGAATGGCTTGCTAACTCCCAGGGTCTGTAGGGTTCTGGTGGGCTGATAAGCCCTAGAGTTCCTTGGCTTTTCCATCACATGGCAATGCCATCTCCTTTTTCTTCTGGGTTCCCGCTGATTTCTGGCTTCTGGATCCCCTACCCCCACCCCACCCCAATGCTTTCTCCCACTCTGTCTGAATTTCTTCTGCCTATAAAGGACTCCAGTGATTGGATGAAGAGCCAACCTCATTCTGTTGTCCACACTTTTACCGAAAATAACATCTTCAAGAAATCCTATTCACACCCACAGGAATAGGATTAAGATTAAGAACATATTTTTTCTGGGATACATAATTCGATCTACCATATAACCGAAGATGACCTATTGTGTGACTGTTCTGAGACAGTGACTTCTACCTTTTTGTTTTACAAAGAAGGAACCTTACGCGCACAGAGAGGGACCCCAGGTCACAGAGCCAGATGCTTACATGGTTAAGACTAGAATCAATTTCCAAACTGCTAGGGTTTAATTCACTACACATCAACACACTGTTTCCTTACAAACACAAAAAGAAGGCTTACCTCAAAAATCTGATAATGGATTACAGTGAAAGATAAATAGATTTATGCTTCACTTATGGAAATGAATAACTTCTTGTAACATAAACCCTCCCTCAGACCACTACCTCCTATCTTTCCAGCTAAATTCCTCTAGTTTGATCCCATTGGGACCCTCAAAACATTGATCTTACTACCTTTTCATTGCCCCTAAACACCTTGATTTCCTCTTTTCTCTACTTTCCAGTTTTAAATTCCATGATCACTCATTATAATACCTTCATTGTTTACAATCACAACTCCCTTGCCCCTTTTATTTTACTATACACATTGTCTAATCTGAAACTCTGGTGAAATCCCTCTCTTCACTTGATACTTGCCTCCAACTGCATCGATGAACAAAACAGCCTGCTCTCTGAACTCACTTTAAATTCCTCGCCAGAGACTTCAAATGAGCCCTTAAGGCTGCCAGACAACGTTGGTGTCCTCTACCCCCCGCTCTCCCCCATCCACTCTCCCTATTTGTAAATATACACACCTTCACTCCCTTCCAACCTCTGCCCGCTTCTCTCCAATCCTTACTCTCAGTTGATGTCCTTGCTTCCTTGGAGAAAACTAAAGTAACCACAAGAGAACTGCAACAGATACCCACCATCTCAGCTATCTGCCTTCCAAAACCTGCACCCAAATACTCTGCCCACATAAATGAACTATTCATGCTTCTATCTAAAACCTGCCCCTCTTCTTGTGCACAAGATCTCATGCCCCACATCTACAACATTATTCATTTTTCTTTCTCTAATGAGTCATTTTTTTTTATTGTTGGTAAAAATCAAGATTTTTCACAGTGCATACCAATATTTGTAAAATGATATATAAATACATATGCATATATGTGCATTTTCTTACATAAATGTTATTTTATGTATATAATTTTTTTTTCAAAGGTGCTTAGATTACCTAATTATTACTCAGAAATTACAGGGATTCCCATGTTCCCCACCTCCCACTGAATCATTCTTACTTACATGCAAACATGCTCTGTTATTTCTCCCATCTTTAAAAAAACACTTTCTTCACCCTACTTCTCTGCTCCCATTTGAATAAATATCTTTTAATAACTGTCTAACTTGTTTCTAATTCCTCCTTCCAATTCTCTCTTATACACTCTCCAATCCATTGTATCCTACCTTATCTGCTCTTGTCAAGGTCACCAATGACCCCAAATTGTCAAATTCAGTGGCCAGTTATCAGTCTCCAACGTACTCCATCTTTCATCAGCATTGGGCTCAGGTTATCCCTTCCCATACTTGCAACCTCTTCTTCACTGGTTTCCATGGTATCACATGCTCCTGGCTTTACTCTACCTCCTGGGAGCTCTTTCTTGGTCTCCTTTCATGGTTTATTTCTTCTCTCAACCTCTTATTGTCAGAGTACCCAAGGTTCAGTCCTTGTTCCTCTTCTCTATAGACATTCACTCCTTGGAGAACTTATCCACTCTTAAGGCTTTAAATACCTTCAAAGTGCTGACAAATCCCTAATTAATATCTCCAATCAGATGTCTCCTCTGAACTTCAAACTTATTTCATTATTTCCATTTCCATTTAACATTTCTAAAACTAAATTCCTCATCTCCTAATCCCCCAAAGCTTGCCAGTCAATGGCAACTCAAACTTGCTCAAATCAGAAAAGGTGGGGTCATTTTTCACTCCCTCTCTTTCTTGCAGATTCTAGAGCCAATCCATCAGGAAATCCTGTTGGCTCTCATTTCAGGTATATCCAGAATCCAACCACCTCTCATCACCTTTACTGCTATATCTTGCTTCAACCCATCATTTTCTGTCACCTAAATTATTTCAGTAGTATTCTAACTAATTTCTCTGGTTCCACCCTTGCCTCAATAGAGAAGTCATTGATCCTTTTGACTCCTTTGTCAAAATCATGTGAAACCCCTTATTTCATTAAGAGTACAATCCAATGGACTTATAATGGCCTGTAAGTCCCTACTTGACCTGAGTCCCTGTATCCTCACTGACCTCATCTCCGACCACTCTCCCAATTGTCCACTCCACTTCATCCATGCAGGCCTCCTTGCTGTTTCTCTAGCGTGTCAGGTGACTTTCACCTCAGATCCTTGCCCTGGCTGTTTCATCATCTGCCTGGAACATCTTCCTCCCAATGTCCACGTGGCCAATTTCCTCAACATCTTTAAGTCTTTGCTCAATTGTCACCTTCTGAATGAGGCCTAGCCTGACCACACTATTTAAAATTGCCATGATCTCTGTCCCCCAGAATTTTCAATCCTTTTTATCCTATTGTAATGTTTTAAAGCACCTATAACCTTGAAATATACTACATAGTTACTTATTGGTTTGTATTTTTTTAATTGTCTGCTTCCCCCACAAGAACTTAAGCTCCATAAAGGAAAAGACTTTGGTATGTTTATTCACTGAAGTATTCTTGGTACATAGAAGGTGCTCAATTAACATTTGCTTAATGAACGAAATCTATTTCGCCTTCAAGGCCACAAGTAACTCTAGGTGAGGTGCTATGCATTAATCCTCTTTGTGCTCTGCTTCCTGGTACATATTGGTGCTTAATTAATGTTCATTAAACTAAACAGGATAAATAAAACAAATGGTTCAGTAGCCCATAAATGGTCCTTCATTTCTCTGAATCCTATTACATTTCTTCTTTGCACTAGCCTGACTAGTAGAATTTCTTCTTCTGCACAAGAGGCTCATCTTCCTGATTTCTTGGCAAGCATGACGGCCTTATGCATTAACGAGATGCTGATCATTGATGCATTTTCTCAGAGTTGAGTCTCCACCTACCTCTAAAAAGGTATATGGCATAGATATCAACAGACCATTCCATTCTTAAGACCTCATACATGTCCAGCCAGAAAATAGGAATGTCACCTTGCTTTCACACATTATATATTCCTCACTATAGATCAACTTCAGTGCCTCTTCCTAAGTATATTCCTCCAGGCGTTCCCCTGCAATTTCTCATTCCCCATAGCAGCTACACCAATTGACCATATGTACTGGTGTGCCTCAATGTGTTTGTTTACTAGTTGAAGCCTGCATTAAGGGCAGGATTATTTCATGGTGCTCAGTTGCCTGGCTCTTTTCCAGCTCTCTTCTTTTCCAGCCTCTCACTGTGCAAAATTGGCAAAATCTCTCTACCTCTGAAAACAATTCCTGAGAATTGTTGGACTATCACTTATTTCAATCTCTCCTTGTGGGATTCTCTGCCTTTACTGTTTGAATTCAGTGGCCTAAAGTTAGGTAAGTGCCCATCACAGATTACCCTGTCAAATGCTTCTTTATCCCTTTTTGCTTCCAGTGACTGCCTTGGCCAGTGTGCTTCCCTCTTTTTGTTTGGTTTTGTATTGCAAATGAAACGTGCTGCTATTTGGGCAAGTCCAAAATTATAATATGAATATGCCTTATCTAAAATGTCACCTTTGCAATATTCTTTTCAGTATGTTCTTTATTAACCAAAGCTCCATTGTTATAAAAATTATAATAATAAACTACACTGGGTCTTGAAATTTCCCAGACACCTCCCATATTTTCCAAGCAACCAAAATCCCATGGTTTCTAATTAAAATATTCAAAGGTGAAATTCATGTAATCTCCACAGGTTATGCTAGTGCTGTCACCAGGTTTCTAGGGTTAAAAGAAGCCCTTTGCCAACAGAGGGGGAAAAAAGTTTTTTTGAGTCTCTAGTACAAAGACTTCAAACAGCATTCCACAGCATGTGATTTTCTTTTTCTTTCCTGAAAATTCTAACACTATATAATTACTTTTGTATGGAAAATGAATAATATAACCTCTAATGCTAAAAGCAGCTAGACAGAAACTATCCAAATCCGACAGGCCTTTCCTGAAACCAAATGAAATATCCAACTAGAAAATATGTGTGTGAGAACTGCCCCGGGAACAAAGTTCTTATAACAGAGAAGCAGCAGAGTGGGGGAGAAAGTTACACGGAAAAAAATTAAAAACGTGTCTTCCCATCTGTGTCACAGTTCGTGTGAGTCCCCCGCTTTCGAGAAACTGTATAGTGGATGGCACCCCAAAATATGCCACAGAAAAATACCAATCAGAAATGCATCTACGAGCTTCCAAAGCTTCTGGTTAAAAATAACTGCAAAAACATCAATTAAGCTCCATTTATTGCCACAAAAACGCATTGACATACAAAAACGAAATCCCGCCTGCATGGAAATTAAGCCGCCACGACTCCCCCATTTCAGAGAACAAGCTTCAATTCGGTGGTTGCCAAACTAAGCCCAGCAAATACAGCCAGTGGGTTGGTGTGTTGGGGGAGAAAGAGCTGCGTGCAGAGCGCACCCCATCGCCATCCCCCTAAAACTGCTCCAGAAACGTGAAAGCATCCGCGCCACATGACCTCACTTAGGCGGAAGAAAGCCGGGACCGGACAGCCTCCTCCCAGGCAGAGGTGGCCGCAACTGGCGGCAAGCGGAGGGGGCGGGTGGCACTGTCTAGCTCCCTCCCCTCACCCCCGAGTTTCCCGGTCCCTGGCTCCAAGCTCTTGGACTGGGAGACCTGAGCAGGTTCTTTCTCTGCCCAGGATGGCGAACGTCTCAAAGACGTTTTAACAGGAGTAATTCCCGCGCTGGCCACGTCTCATCAGTCCCGAACGAACAAACCGACCCAACCGTGCTCAAAGCCGATCCAGCCGGCGCCGGGACCCACGTCTGGGTCGGCCGCCCCCGCCAGCCCCACATCCGAGCCTCTCCAGCTGGCGTCCCCAGCGGCCCGCCCGCAGCCTGGCACCCAGTAGGGACTTTCAGGGAGTGTAGCCCCAAGGGCCGACTTTCCGCTAAGTAAACAGCCATGTTAACAGCCTCCAGGCGTAAATAAGCCAGAGGTGAGCCGGCCGTCGGCCCTAAGGAGCGCTCACCGGGTTCCCTCCGCGCCTCTGGCCCCGCAGCTGCCACTGTTTCCAAACTCCTTGGCGCAAACGGCCGGGCCCCCCACCCCGCCTCACACGGTTCCACACCGACGAAAGCGGACACACTTTTTGCCCCAGTGGACCCCACGACCGGGAGGTTGGCGTTGAGGGCTCACGCAGGACTGCAAGTGTCCGGATGGCGCGCCCTCCGCATCCCCGCGACGCCCCTGCGCGCCCACCTCCCTCGGCGCCTCGCGCGGGGCAGCCCCGCGGCGTCTTACTTTTCTGGCTGGAGTAACCCGGGTAATAGCCATAGTAGCCGGTGATCCGCAGGATCCGGTCCTCGATGGTGGCCACCCCATTGGGGGCCGCCTTGACATCCATAGAGAGCGCGGGGCGACGGCCCCGGGGGCGGCGGGGTGGAGAGCGCAGCGCAGGGCCGGGGAGCTGGTGCAGGTGCCTCCGCCGCCGCCGCGGGTGCTGATGTTGCAGCTCGTGCTCCCGCACCCGGGCACTGACTCCACCGCCCGGCGCAACACCGGCTCCGCATCACAGCGGCAGCGGCGGCGGCGGCGGCGGCGGAGCGGCCCCCACTCGGGCCGGCCTCTCCGTCAGCCTGGCAGCTCTCCCGCCCGCCACCGGGCGCACTGCTGCCCGAACAGCGCCTCCTCACCTCCGACGCCCACCGAGGCCGGGGGCGGGTGTGGGCGCCCACCTGGCTGCCGACTCTCATGGTTAACCCTTGCGCGCCCCTTCTCTGAAAAGTAGATGCCCTCCGCCCCCACGCCTGACAGAAAGGGATGCTTGGCCCAGGGGCGTGGGAAGAGAGAAGGTGAGACGATGGCCAGGGACTCGGAGAGGAGGGGCAAGGGTGGGAGAGATCCAAGCGGAACTGGGAGCAGTTAATAGGAGAGGTGAACACTGTCACTCGGGAAGATGCCACCTCTGGGGCGCCTTGGAGCTTTGTCCACATTTGGCACCTGCACCACCTTGGGTCTGCTGATCTGCACAGGCGTTAGCCGGTCCTCGCAACTTGCACAGACTACCTACCGGCAGTTTCTTTTGCAAGAAATGAGAAGCAAATGAGGCCCCGGCAGGTTGTATGTGGAGGATTATCCAGGTTTTGTGGACACAAAGCTGGGAGTTCAAACCCCCAAGCCTCACAGTCCGAACCATCCATCCTCCCAGAGAAAGCGTCAAAGGCTGGAGAGACGCAGCTGTGCACAGCACGTTTATTTTGTCAATTCCAAATGTCCTGAGGAGAAACGATTTTCTCCTTTATTGCCAAAGACATCAGTAGGGCAGCCCGTCAAACTGTAAATATATGGATAAGTGGACGTTTTAGATCCATTCTAGAGACTTTCTACTTGAATCCAGAATATCCTTGAGGCTGTGTGTCCAGAGTTAACATCCTGGCCTCAGACATTGCTCTTCTGCTTTGGGGAGATACCGGGTTAGGGTAAGTGAATAGTGGGGATGATTCTCTATTCACAATTTGCAGTCACAGCCTCCCGAAAAAATAATCTTCAAAGTTTCATTTCAGAAACTAAGGTGTTGCGTGGGTGGGTGGGGGTGGGGAGTGTTTTATCAACTCATCAGCTTAGAAGTCATTATGTCCACTTGGAGCCAGTTTAAGAAAACCCTGCCAGGTTTCACCATTTCTAAAGGTTAGGGGGAAAATGTTAAGTCACCATCGGTGCTTCCGTCAGAAACTCCCCCCCCAAAAAAACACACACACACACACACAGAACCCATCAACCCATCATACTATTCTGCCCCCACTGCATTTTCCACATTGTATGTGGGTCTTGAAGAGAGAAGGAATACGCAAATTTTAAAAAGATGAATTAGATTTAAACATATGAAAATCAAGTATTAAACTTCACAATGTGTTAAGGTGTTTTGTTTTGTTTTGTTTTCATCCAGACATACAAATCCTAGTGCAGGATCTTGAGAATGGAGTGAATCTGAGATGATTGTGACTGGGAGGAGAATTCATAAAGAAACCAATTTCCTCCCACACCTGCTTTCTGGGCTGGAAAAGACCGAAGGATGGAAGGAACTAAAAGGTCAGAATGAACTAAAAGGAAAAGGCAAGCTAGTGCAATGGTGGGAAACTAAACATTTAAATAAAAAGTGAAAGGATAATGCCTTTACACCCACGCCCCACCCATCCCACCTCCAGGAAACAATTTTCAGCATACTTTTGTTACTTTCATTATTTTTATGGCAAACCTTATATAAAATCCATGCATTGCACATAATAAAATATGCTGATCATGTTCATTTAAAATGTCCCTCTTGTTTTAAAATTTCCATAAAACATCAATTTGCCCATATTGTGTGTTTGATAACATTCATCATCATTCATAGCATATTAAGGCATTCAATAAGAGAGAAATTAAGAAATGATTCAAGCACAAACCTTCTAATGTAACAGTAGGAATATGAATATGCGTCGATTTTTAAAAACAAGTGGTTTTGGCCCATTTACAACTCCTATTAGGTTTATAATTTATCTTACCATACTTAATGTATTTAAATTCTAAATTATACTTATTGTGTAAATTGTTGACTCCATCCTAGTTATGTTTTGTGAAATTTCAAAAATTTCCAGAAAAGTAGGGAATGTATTTAACTGGATCTGATTATTCATACAAAAAGCAAATTCAGCATAAATTTAAATAATGTATATACTATACTCACAGGAGTCTAATTTCTGAAAAAAAATTTTATAAAAATTCTCAGACTGACCTAGAAAAAAATTTTAAAACAGCAGAGCAGTTACAGAGCTTACAATGTCTCTGTAATCATCCATAATAGGTTGACTGAAACAGTAAATGCAAGCAGATGCTATAATGTAGGACACACTTTTATGTTTTTTATGGGAGGAACCTGAAATTCTACAAAAATAAATTTATCAACAGTGAGAAGTAAATTTCTGATAGTGATAAGCACTCTTTGGTATATACAATAAAAGTTTTTTAACATTGCAAATGTCATATTTTAGACATAATTAAAATCTACAGAAATTATTTGGTGGGGAGGGAATTTTTAAAAACATTTTTATATGTTCACGTGCTAAATCTGCCAGTTTTCACAAATCTAAAGTCAAAATTTTAAATTTATAAAATATGAATTATCAGCCTGCCGCACATCTATTCTGAAAGAATGAAGAAAGGATATAATTAAGTAAATAAAAATTGAAGTTGTTTATTTAATTCACAAAATATTTTCTCTTGGTAGCACTTCTCATAGTAATTACAAATCATAATTCAATTTACAAAATTGATTTGTATGGAAATTATCAGGGGTATTTCTAATACATTAAACAGGGTATCTGAGATTTCAGATGAGTTTTGATATCTATACCATATTCATTTTGATCATCTGATCAAATCAGATTAGCTACTTACAATGAGTATACCGAATCTGACTATTGATGCTGTAAAAAATGCAAATCATTAGTGTAATAGTTAGGCTAATGTGTCAACTCAGCCAGGTAATTGTGTCCAGGTGTTAGGTCCAGCAAGCACTGGGCTAATTGTAATACAAGAGCATTTATGGACTTCGATCACCAGTGAATTTACTGCGTGGATGGCTCATTACATCTGCACCAAGCAGGGAGATTGCATCAGCAATGGATGATGCTTTTATCCAATCAGTTGAATACCTTAAAAGGGGAAGTGATTTCAACATTCACAGAAAATTTCCCAGCTTGTCTTTGGACAGCCAACTTCTTCCAGAAACTCATCAAGGACCTTTTTCATTGGACTTTCATCAGAGCCCCTGGTTTGCAGCCTGCCTACGGAACCAGGACTTGTGCATCCCCACAGTTGTGTGAGAGACTCTTATAAAATCTCATGTTATTGACAGATATCTCCTGTTGATTCTGTTTCCCGAGAGAACCCTGACTAATACAGCTTGGTACCGGGAGTGGTTCTTGAGGAACAGAGTCTTAAACATGGGATGTCTGAGGTGGTTCTGTGAGTTTTGCAATTGGCTCTCTATGCCAATTGGACACAAGAGTACTAATGACTCCCTTTCCAATAATGAAGAGGTTCTTAACAGTCCATGGCGTGAGCTGGCAATAGAGACACACAAAATAGTGTCACTGGATGCTACTTCCATGCTTATAAGAAACAAGGATCTGGAGAGTGTTTTCAACACCTTAACAGAATTTTGTGGAGTCAAAAGGTATAATGATGTTGGCTGGCTCCTCCTAGATACTCTGGATACAGTTAAAAAAGAAAGAGATGAGCTAAAGTCTCCAAATTTGAAACTTAAATTTCGCATGAATGATGTGAAAGTTGCTATGTGCACCCTGAAAGAAAATCTTGTCTCCTGTAGCCACAGACTTGAGATATCTGAGAATCAAACCCAGACTCTCATTGTACGAGTACCAGAATTACAGAGGAAACTTAAATCTCAACCCCACAGGGTTTCTACAATTAAAGTGAAGGCATTGATTAGAAAGGCGTGGAACCCCAAGGATTGGGATGGAGATATATGGGATGATGATAATATTGGTGGGGACATTGGAACCCTAAATTCTGCTGAGACTTTACCAGATAAACCTGCAATGGCCTGCCCTGTGGAGACCACACCTTGTCAACCTTGTATCATCCAGCCTCCAGCCTGCCCCAGGGAGTCTGGACCTCCTCCCAGCCCTGAGGCACGTACCAGCCAAACTCCAGCATGCACTGCCCAACCTCCAGTCTGCCTGAGGAATCTGCCTTCCAACCCCTGCCTGAAGAAATTAATCCTGTCCCACCAGAAGAAAATGCAAAGGAATGCCCAGGGGTCAGTAACTTGCAAGACATTTCTACTCCTTCTCCTTACCCACCCCCACCACCCCTCTTGTCTTCCAGACCTATTACTAGACTAAAATCACAACAAACCCCCAAAAGTAAAATACAAAGTGTGACCCATGAGGAAGTACACTATACTCTGAAAGAACTGCATGAGTTTTCCAACTTATATAGACAGAAATCAGGGGAATATGTGTGGGAATGGATACTAAGGGTATGGGATAATGGTGTAAGGAATATAAATTTATTTACAATCAATAAATTACAGAATTTATTGATATGGGCCCACTAAGCAGAGATTCTGGATTCAACGATGTAGCTCAAGGGGTTAGAAAGGGCTCTCTAACAGTTTGTTTGGGTGGCTGACTGAAACATGGACCAAAAGATGGCCTAGCATGTCTGAGGTTGAGATGCCTGATTTGCCCTGGTATGCAGTAGATGAGGGGATTCAAAGACTTAGAGAGATTGGAATGCTAGAATGGATTTATCATTTGAGACCTGCCCACCCACCCCAGGAATGTCCAGAGGACACACCTTTAACCAGGACTGTGAGGAATAAATTTTTAAGACTAACCCCATCTTCTCTGAAGAGCTCTATGGTTGCTCTTCTCTGCAGTCCAGATATTATTATAGGGAGGGCTATAATGGAATTCGAATCCTTAAACATTATGGGCATGATTGGACCTCCATTTGGTAAAAGTCCAGTATTAACAGTTAATCGTCAAAGGCAAGGTGGGCGTGGCTACCGCAATGAAAGGAAGATTCAAAGCAGCACTCAGAATAGTCTGAGTCCCATGGAGTTATTGCGTTGGCTAATAGATCATGGGGTACCTAGAAGTGAAATACATGGGCAGTCTACTAAATTTCTTCTGGATCTGTATAAGACTCTAGGTCGAGTGAACAAAACCCTAACTCAAATTACAGACGCAGAGAATCACGGCTCCTTAATCAATTCCCAGACTTGAGACGGTTTCAGACCCAGAGCCCCTTGAGTGAGGAGAAGGCCAGGTCCCCTTGGGGAAGGATCCTGTTAAACTACCAAAAATTTATACTGTTAACCTTCCACCCACCTTTCCCCAGGGAGACCTACGGCCTTTTGCCAGAGTAACTGTGCATTGGGGAAAAGGAAATGATCAGACATTTCAGGGATTATTAGACACTGGCTCAGAAGTCACATTAATTCCAGGAGACCCAAAACGTCTCTGTGGTCTACCAGTCAGAGTAGGGGCTTGTGGAGGTCAGGTTATTGATGGAGTTTTAGCTCAGGTCCATCTCACAGTGGGTCCAGTGGGTCCCCGGACCCATTCTGTGGTTATTTCCCCAGTTCCAGAATGCATAATTGGAATAGACATACTCAGTAACTGGCAGAATCCCCACATTGGATCCCTGACTTGTGGAGTGAGGGCTACTGTGGTAGGAAAGGCCAAGTAGAAGCCACTCGAACTGCCCCTACCTAGCAAAATAGTAAATCAAAGACAGTACCAGATTCCTAGAGGGACTGCAGAGACTATTGCCACCATCAAAGATTTGAAGGATGCAGGGGTGGTGATTCCCACCACATGCCCATTCAACTATCCTATTTGGCCTGTGCAGAAAACAGATGGATCTTGGAGGATGACAGTAGATTATCGTAAACTTAACCAGGTTGTGACTCCAATTACAGCTGCTGTCCCAGATGTGGTATCATTGCTTAAGCAAATCAACACTTCCCCTGGTACCTGGTGTGCAGCTATTGATCTGGCAAATGCTTTTTTCTCAATTGCCATTAGTAAGGACCACCAGAAACAGTTTACTTTTCAGCTGGCAAAGCCAGCAGTATACCTTCACTGCCCTGCCTCAGGGGTATATCAACTCTTCAGCCCTGTGTCATAATATTGTCTGCAGGGATCTTGATTGTCTCTCCCTCCCATGAGACATCACACTGGTCCATTACATTGATGATATTATGTTGATAGGACCTCCTGAGCAAGAAGTAACAAAGACTCTAGATTTATTGGTAAGGCATTTACATGAGAGAGGATGGGAGATAAATCCAACAAAAATACAGGGTCCTTACACCTCAGTGAAATTTCTAGGTGTCCAGTGGTGTGGGGCATGTCTAGATATCCCTTCTAAAATAAAGGATAAGCTGTTGTACTTGGCCCCTCCTATGACCAAAAAAGAGGCACAATGCTTAGTTAGCCTCTTTGGATTTTGGAGACAACACATTCTCATTTGGGTGTGCTATTCCAGCTCATTTATCGAGTGACCAGAAAAGCTGCTAGTTTTGGTTGGGGAGCGGAACAAGAGGCGGCCCTGCGACAGGTCCAGGCTGCTGTGCAAGCTGCACTACCACTTGGGCCATTAAATCCAGCAGATCCCATGGTGCTGGAAGTTTCAGTGGCAAATAGAGATGCTGTCTGGAGCATTTGGCAGGCCCCTATAGGGGAATCACAATGCAGACCCTTAGGATTTTGGAGCAAAGCCTTGCCATTCTCTGTAGATAACTACTCCCCTTTTGAGAAACAGCTTTTGGCTTGCTTCTGGGCCTTAGTAGAGACTGAACGCTTAACCATGGGCCATCAAGTTACCATGAGTCCTGAGTTGCCTATCAGGAGCTGGGTATTGTCTGATCCACCTAAACATGAAGCTGGGTGTGCACAGAAGCACTCCATAATAAAGTGGAAGTGGTATATACGAGATAGGGCTCGAGCGGGTCCTGAAGGCACAAGTAAGTTACATGAGGAAGTAGCCCAAATGCCCATGATCACTGTCCCGACCCGCGGGACAATCAACTGGGGCTCAGGACCTGTGAAGAAAAGAATGGTATGGGACAAGAGACACGAAGAATGACAGCAAGACAGGATTCTGATCAAGCTGCAAAAGTTTATTGAAGAAGCAGGGTATATATACTCTAAAGGAGGAGGGTGTGGATTGGTGGACCTAAGGACGGGTGGTGGCCTGGGATTGGTGGCCACTGTTGCTAGGGTAGGTGGCAGAAATGCTTTTGGCACGAACTCTCTAACTTCCTTGAAGAAAGCTATTAATAGCTTAGCTGTACTTTGTCTCAGCCCTGGTGGCCATGTTACATGTCACCGGTGCTGCTGACAAGGTGCATAATATGAGTGCTACTGTGAAGGTCCCCAACAGATCACCACCCCTGCCATGTTACCTTCTCTTCCCCAGCCCACAGCTTTGGCATCTTGGGGAGTCCCTTACAATCAGTTGACAGAGGATGAGAAAACTCGGGCCTGGTTTACAGATGGTTCTGCACGATATGCAAGTACCACCCAAAAGTGGACAGCTGCATCACTGCAGCCCTTTTCTGGGACATCCTTGAAGTACAGCGGAGAAGGCAATTCTTCCCAGTGGGCAGAACTTCGAGCAGTGCACCTAGTTGTTCATTTTGCTTGGAAGAAGAAATGGCCAGAGGTGCATTTGTACACTAATTCATGGGCTGTTGCCAATGGTGTGCCTGGATGGTCAGGGACTTGGAAGGAACATGCTTGGAAAATTGGTGACAAGGAGGTCTGGGGAAGAGGTATGTGGATAGACCTTTCTGAGTGGGCAAAAAACATGAACTTATTTATGTCCCATGTGAATGCTCACCAGAGGGTGACTTCAGCAGAGGTAGATGTCAATAATCAAGTGGATAAGATGACCCCACTCTGTGGCTAATGCTTATCCTCTTTCCCCAGCCACTCCCGTCATTGCCCAATGGGCTCATGAACAAAGTGGCCATGGAGGTAGGGATGGAGGTTATGCATGGGCTCACCAACATGGACTTCCCCTCACCAAGGCTGACTTGGCTACAGCACTGCTGAGTGCCCAATGTGCCAGCAGCAGAGACCCACACTCAGCCCCCAATATGGCACCATTCTTTGAGGTGACCAGCCAGCTACCTGGTGGCAGGTTGACTACATTAGGCCACTTCCACCATGGAAGGGGCAGCAATTTGTTTTAACTGGAATAGACACATACCCTGGATATGGGTTTGCATTTCCTGCACGCAATGCTTCTTCCAAAACTACCATCCGTGGACTTATCGAATGTTTTATCTACTGCCATTGCATTCCACACAGCATTGCTTCTGATCAAGGAACCCATTTCACAGCAAATGAGGTGCGGGAATGGGCACATGCCCATGGAATTTACTGGTCTTACCATGTTCCCCATCACCCTGAAGCAGCTGGATTAATAGAACAGTGGCATGGCCTTTTGAAGATTCAATTACAGCACCAACTAGGTGGCAATATCTTGCAGAGCTGGTGCAATATTCTCCATGAGGCTGTGTATGCTCTAAATCAGTGTCCACTCTATGGTGCTGTTTCTCTCATAACCAGGATTCATGGGTCCAGGAATCAAGGGTGGAAATGGCAGTGGGACCACTCACTATTACCCCTAGTGACCCACTAGGAAAATTTTTGCTTCCTGTCCCTGCAAACTTAAGCTCTGCTGGTCTACATGTTTTAGTCCCAAAAGGAGGAGTGCTGCCACCAGGGAACACAACGATTCCATTGAACTGGAAGTTAAGATTGCCACCTGGCCACTTTGGCTCCTCTTACCTATGAATCAACAGGCAAAGAAGGGAATTACTGTACTGGCTGGGGTGATTGATCCTGACTATCAAGGGGAAATAGGACTACATCTATATAATGTGGGTAAAGAAGAGTTTGCCTGGAATGCAGGAGATCCTATAGGGCATCTCCTAGTACTGCCATGCCCTGTGATTAAAGTCAGTGGAAAATTGCAACAAACCAATCCAAGCAGGACTAACAATGGCCCAGAGTCTTCAGGAATGAAAGTTTGGGTCACCCCACCAGGCAAAGAACCACAGCCTGTTGAAGTGCTTGCTGAGGGTAACAGGAACATGGACTGTGTGGTGGAAGAAGGTAGTGATAAATATGAACTTAGACCATGTGACCAGGTATAGAAATGAGGGCTTTAATAGTCATGAACCCTTCTTCCTTGTTTTGTTATGAGCGTGATTGTATAAGTACACAAAACGAATTTCTTTTTCTTCCCCAACCTTTTCACCTATCATACGAAAAGTTGTATTAATTTCATGTCATGATACTTAAGGATGTCGAGTTTAAGAGTGGATATTACCCAAGGACTTGCACCCTATTCTGTAGAGAATTAATGCGTTTCCAGTTGTATACAGGCAAGTTGAACATCATTAGGTGGAAATATTTATGTATGCTTGTCTGTTATTGTTTTTGCTTAGAGACTAAGTATGGTTTAAGGTAATGTGTATGATTGCCGAGTTGACAAGGGGTAGACTGTGATGGTTAGGCTAATGTGTCAACTTGGCCAGGTAATTGTGTCCAGGTGTTAGGTCCAGCAAGCACTGGGCTAATTGTAATACAAGAGCATTTATGGACTTCGATCACCAGTGAGTTTACTGTGTGGATGGCTGATTACATCTGCATCAATCAGGGAGATTGCATCATTAATGGGTGACGCTTTTATCCAATCAGTTGAATGCCTTAAAAGGGAAAGTGATTTCAACATCAGAGAGAATTTCCCAGCTCATCTTTGGACAGCCAACTTCTTCCAGAAACTCATCAAGGACCTTTCATCGGACTTTCATTGGAGCCCCTGGCTTGCAGCCTGCCTGAGGAACCTGGACTTGTGCATCCCCACGGTTGCATGAGAGACTCTTATAAAATCTCATATTATTGACAGATATCTCCTGTTGATTCTGTTTCCCGAGAGAACCCTGACTAATACAATTAGTAGCAGAGTCCATGTGATGCCCACTTACAGTCTTATATCTGATGCTAAAATATATATACCAAATAATAACATTAAAAACCAAATCAGATCACTGAATATAAATTCTACTCAAAGATATGCAAAGATTTAAAAATAGTTTTAAAATACTATTTAAGCCTTTATTCTTTGGAAGTATTAGTAAAATAAAATCCATAGAATCGTCTTCTTTATGCTGATTTTTAAAACTTTAAAAACTGGGTTTTAGTCCTCTTTCCATGACAGGCACAGGTCACTTAATCTTTTTGTCACCTGTTCAGGGTTACTGATTAAAAGATGCTGAAAGAAAGGGGGTTACCTTTGTTTATTCCTCCGGGAAACTGATACAGTGTTTTACCTCCTTGGGCTTAGAATAACTCACGGTGCTTGGAAAGCCGAGAATGTTTACGCTCTTACCCTAAGGTCAACGTTGCCTTATGCAACTGACAGTGCTGTTTCCAAAGGGTCAACCCCAAGTAGTTTGCACAGTGTTTGTGCTTAAAAGCATCTTGCTGTAGCCAACCCCAAGATCAGCTCTGACACCTGGGAAGAAAAACACATGGTCTTAATATTCCATTTTCAGAAAAGCGGTTTTGAATATTTTAACCACCAAACTATCAGTGCACCATTTGTAAGGCTGGCTGTCACTGCCTCTCTGTTACAGTCTTAGGCAATGGTAAGTTACAGTTCTGTTCATTTCCCTTTTCAGCTGAAGGTAGGACTAAAAAGAGTGGGAGGATTAGCACTCTTGGTATCTGTTTGAGAAGTGAGTGCAGAGTTTACTCTTCATTGACTTCAAATGTCAAGCTCCATCTCAGGAATATGTCTGAGGCTCAACTCCTTGGAAATGCATTGAACTTCTTTAGAGAAAGTCTTAAGTAGTTTCATAATACACATTCAAATTTTAGAAATTGTCTGCGACACTTCTCTTTCTCTCAGCAGAAATAACCACAGCAGTATAGCACAGTTGTTAAGAGTGTGGATTGGGAGGCAGATTGCCAGGGCTCAAATCTGAGCTCACCGCTTTCTAGCTGGATGGTCTTGGATAAATCATTTGAACTCTCTGTGACTCTGTTTTCTTATGTATAGAATAGGGATGTTAATAGTACCAACCTCATGGAGCTATTGTGAAGATTAAATTAGTTTATATTCATAAAGAGCTTATAATAGTGGCTGGCATATAACAAGCATCATAAATATTAGCTATCATTATTTCGTTCTATGCATTCATTGGAATAGCCTAGTTCTTAGGAAATTAAGTCATCAATAACCATGGTAATTTAAATTGCACTAATTCTGGGATGAGTCTGGGGAAAAGTCTGGGATGAAGATTCCGTTTGTAAGAAAAATGTTTACTGTGAAAAGTAATAGGGCACTAGGAACTACACAGTGATGCATCCTGTTTGGGAAAATACACTCTTTCCACTTATATACAGATAATGTCATAGCAATATAAGCAGCACCTTTCTTTGATAAGCCATTTAAAATATTTTAATAAAGTTGTATTTGTATGATCTAACAACTATATATACTATTTCACATTATACAATAATGCATGGCTAAACTTAATTATTGTGGTAAAAATAATTACCCAGAATTGAAATTTTATGTTAGTTCAATATAGTCTTCTTTCACAATGTCTACCAGTGAGCTAAATTTTATAACTATTTTAAAATTGTTACCTCCAGGTAGAAATTCCCTACTTCTTCATTATTATCTTGTGGAAAGAGCATGGACTCTAGGGTCTCAAGTCACAGTCTTGTTACTTAAAAGTGATGTGAGCATGTGCTAGACCCAATGAGCTTCAGTTTCCTCCACTGAAAATTGAGCTCATATTCTCTACTTCATAGTGTTGCTGTATTGGTTAAATGAGATAATGTGAAAATATTACTAAGGTCTGGCACATAGTAGGTGCACAAAAATATTAATTTCCTTCTCTTGATCACATCCCTGCCATATCCATTATTTATTACTAAAGTTAATTCACACTTCAACATTTCATTCACACGATTAGGAATTTCTCTACTGCAGTTGTTTTTACAGATTCCCTTTGGTACTTTCAACCAGCTAAAAAATCACACAGGGAAAGTACTATGTGCAAATGAAGCAAGTGCGCTTCAGAAGTCAAGTCCTTGGTAGTGAGAGAAGCTACTCTTGGTCAACAGTTCTTCCTTTCCTTTCAGGAGGTATGAGGACAGGGAGAGTTTGCTTCAGACCCGGAAGAGGAAGAAGGTCAGTGGGCCCCACAAGCACGAGGCCCTTGGCTCCCGATGGGTGAGAGTGCCCAGGGAAGTGGAGCAGCATCCGAGGGCTCACAGTGTAGTTCCCTGAGGGACACTGGACCATAGGGCTTCCCAGCCTCAGCAGAGATTCTGATGGCTTCAAGCTTGGCCCAGAAGCAGCACCGCCACATGTGGCCTTGACTAGTATACATCTCAGCAGTGACCAGTGGACTGAAGACCAGAGGGCCTTTATGACACTTGGGCTCAGCCGAAGAGCCTCCTTGACTTTGCATAACCCTGGATCAGGTGAGCCCCAGCAATACTGAAATTGCATTTTCTACTATGCTTGTGGGATGTGGGGACTCAGAGTAAGATTTACATTAATTTAAAGAGAATAAAGTTTTTCTGGAAAAAAAAAAAAAAAAAAAACCCTTCTTGCACAGCTGTGTTGGTGGTTATACATTCAAACCTGCTACATATTCATTTTGCAAATAAGGCTTTCTGTAATTTAAATGTCTAAAAATGCCATACATGCCACAAACTCAAACCCACTGTGTATTATTTATCATACAAGGCTTCTGTAACATTAACTGCTAAAAATGCCAAAACCTGCTGTGGTAGTCATCAGTGCTATTTGCCAAATATTTCGGGTTCTCCCCATTTTAGAAGCACAGGATTGCGCTTCCTGCCCCCTTGTGGTTGTACGGGGGCAACAAGACTGACTTCTAGTCAATGAGTTATGAACAAAAGGGACATGTTATATCCTGGCCAGGGGTAATAAAAGCCCGTCGGAATTCTCTCTTTCCCTCTGGCATGATGACCATCAATATTCAAGATGATTTTGATACATAAAAAATGAAGATCCTAAAAAATTGAAATCAGAAGGAGTTCTTTTCCTAACAGTACATTTAATTTTCAAATCTTATTCTCTGTATCCTTTGTTTTCCAAGAACATACTATGCATGTTTAAGTATCACCAGTTCCTTATGCAATTTATCAATAAACCATACCAAAGACAAAATAAATTGTTGGGAAAAAAACATTATGAGTGGAATAGAAAATCAGAGGCAATAGAAAATTTAAAACTCATTAGAATACATCAATAGGACAAAGAGAGTTGAGAATGTATGGTCAATACATCCACATCTTGAATGATAACTATTGCCAAAGCAATTTCAGGCATGACTTTGCCGTTAGCTTCAAGAACTATTAATTTGCAGGAAATGTAGTCACAAGGCTTTATTTCACCATTACTTTCAGCCTTAGTGTTACCCATCAACAAGATTTGCTTTTCAAATACCATAAGAGATAATAGGGTGTTGGTACTCTAGTGGATATTTTGTCTTTTTTTTGAAGGGTGGGGCTACCTAGCTGATGCTAGAGGAGGCTACTACCTTATCAGGAATAGCCTACCTCTCAAGATAGAAGCTTTTAAAAAGTTATCTTAAATACCTTTTATGCTCCAATTCACTTCCTCTTGGTTTCACCTTTGCAACAACCAAACTCTGCATGGATTCTCATTGACTTCACACAGACACAAGATGACAGAATGTCACCACATACCAATACCATGCACCCCTCTCCTCCTGTCCCAGGGCTTCCTTATTGATGCCAAGACGTGAAAGTGCAGCTGCTTGGCTCAAGCATGTGCAACCTGGAAGTCAGGGGAACAGATGTAACATTGGACAAAACCTGTAATAATGGAAATACCTGGGATCAATTCCTCTCCATTCTATTCTGAATAGACTATAAGAAATTTTCACTTACACAGCTTTTTGCCCACAAGATTAAAAAATATCAGTTACTCTTGACACTGAATAATGGGCTGCTCAGTAACATGCCCTTGCATTGGCTCCCCCTCCATGACTGTTTTACTCCCTCTTCCTCCTTGGAAAGGCAATTCTTTAAAAAAAAAAAAAATACTGGTATATAAATCCTTGTCTCAGACTCTACTTTCCAGTCTCCCGACTTGGTCACTAGCATATATCCCACCTCCACCAATCACATTCACCCATCCTGGATTTTGAATGGGAAAGTAAATGGAGTAAGCAAGGACCATGTTGGCAAAAGAGAGCAGCAGGAAGGGCAGTGGCTGTAGCCACAGTATCCAGTGCCATGTCAGTGGTATGGACTGTGCAAACACCAAGTTGCATATTTATATTATGGAAATATTGAGTTTGGTTCTCCCCTGTTATTCACAAAAGAAATAGATTTGTCCCCAGGGCCATCCATAGCATTATCTTAGGGAGGGCCAATCACAAGGCAGAGTATGACTGTTATTGTCTTTATTTGGAGAGTAAGTATGGTTTAAGGAGATGTGTATGGGTGTCTAGTTGACAAGAGGTGGACTGTGATGATTAATTTCTTGTGTCAACATGGCTAGGTTATGGTGTCCAGTTGTTTGTCTAGCATTGGCATGCTTGTGACTGTGAGGGCATTTTGTAGGTGGGATTTGCATCTATAAATAGTTGGGTACATCTACAATTATTTAATTGTGTCTATAATCAACAAAAGAGATTGTCCTCAGAAATATGATAGTCTCCTCATCCAAGCAATTGGAGGTCTTAAAAGCCACAACTGAGGACTTCAGAGGTCAGAAAAAGAATTCCTGCCTTAACTTCGGCATTGGCTCCTGCAGGAATTTCCAACTAGCCAGCTTCCCCTGGGGAATTTGGACTAAGAATGTCAACGGCACCTTTATTAGAGCTTCCAGCTTGTGGCCTGCCTTACAGAGCTTGGACTTGCCAGTCCCCGTGGTCACATAAGCCAATTCCTTATAATAAATAAATCATCTATATCTATATCTATACCTATATCTATATCTATATCTATATATATCCTGTTTGTTTTGTTTCTCTGGAACACTAATTCAGGGTAATATTTAAAGTCTCCTCTAGATCTATATTTCTGTGACCACCAAGGTATTCGTAACAGCATTGTGGTAATTGTGAAATAATGGAAACAACTCAGATGATCAAGAACTAGGAAAATGGTTTAGTAGGTCAACATGTATCCATTGAATGGAATATTCTGTAGATATAGACTATGGAGCAATGTGAAAAATCTTTATGATATGATATAATATTAGGTGGTAAAAAGCAGAATTCCAAATTATATATGGGTATCCAATACAATTATATATTTTAAATACAGGGGACAAAAGATTTTTATTAGGATATTCAAAATTCAAAAAAGTGTTAGAGTAATAGGATTATGAGTCATCTCCCATTTTCCAAATTTCCTGAAATAATATTTTACTAAAATATTAAAATGAACTCACACATGGTATATACATACATATATATACACATACATGCATACATATATATACACACATACACACACATATATGTGAAATGACAAATTCTACAACATTTTTCCAGCTCTTTATTCTCCAGTGTGGCCAGTTTTTATGTGCAATGTGATTGGAGAGTACTGCCTGCCTGCACATTAATCTCTTCAGTAATTGCAATTATCTCCTTCCCAGTGAGTGTGATGAAGTTTGACTAGAGGTCTCTAATTCCTCTGTCTCTTTATGTCCTCATAAATAATAAAGCCAAGTTCCCTGAAAGCAAGTACATAAAAAGTTTTGTAAAATCTTAAAGTGGCCCAAAGGCTGGTAAAGTACTCCAGGTACACAGTTATCTAGACATAGGCATTACTTTGTTCCATGTAGCAGACCCAACTGATAAGGCCATCCATGCTGGGATAAGCCTTTCAAATGCTTCTTCATCTGATTAGTGCTCCTTGTCCTTCAACTATTTTGAAAATTCTCTTCTGGGAAAACTTTCCTGATGACCACACCTCTCCTAGAGTGGCCAGGTCCTTTGCTCCATCAGAACTGTTTCCATACTGTGTGGTCTCTTCCACACTGTATACTTAAGATTCTTGAAGGCAGGGACTGTTTTTTTCTAACCATTTGTTCACCAGTGCCTAGTAGAGTGTCTGACACATACCAGGTGATAAAATCATATTAAGGAATAAAGGAATCATTGTAATGAACAAAAGCTTTCATCAGAAGCCTACAACCACTTCAAGTGAAGTACATCATTCACTCAAGGTAGGTTGACTTGTCAGGACCAGGAATGTAAAAACTTGCCAAGGGCAAAGTTAATAAAGGCAGAAAATAAGGCTAAAGGGCCTAAGTCAGTGGCCCATGGGCAAGTTGGTGGCAGCACTTCCCAATATCAGTGCCTCACTCTTTCCTTGATGCTGCACAATGCCACCTTCTCCTGTGTGGCTTTCTGGCTGCCCCACCCATGGGCACTATCACTTTGAACCTACCTACCTTCCCTACCACACAACCCTTCCAGTCAGATAGTATGACTCTCTTCTTCCCCTTCTTTCTATCTTCCCCTGGCTGAACCCTGGGCTGGGCAGACAAAAGGGATGCCCCTCAAGGGCTCCTTTAAATTAAATTGAAATTCAATGGGTTGCTTATAAAATAGGATTTTCAAGAGTCTATCTGAGTTACATTTCTGATTATTTATCCAATTTCACATCCAGTGGAGTTTAAATGATATTATTCTTCTTTTGGGAGAATAAATAAAGTAAATGAATGGAATTATACATTTTCTTATTATGAGATTGCTATTTTCAACATTCACTGCCTAAATTACATGGGTTCAATTTGTTAAATCTTTTTGGAATCATAATTAGGAGGTTTGAATCTCCTCCTTTACAGCCACCTTCTTTGTTCAGGAGACATGTTTACTTGTTTCTTCATTGATTTAGGTAAAGAAATCATCAAGGTAGTCGGTGCATGTTACTCTTCTTCCTTTTTCTCTAAGTGCCTTCTTCCCTCCATCCTGCTCTGCTCTGAAGTCCAGCAGGACCTGCATACAACTGCAGTAACATTAAAAATGCATTCCTGTCATCTAGCTTTTACTGTTTGCCAAACTACCTGTATTAGTCAGCCAAAGGGGAGCTGATGCAAAGTACCAGAAATCTGTTGGCTTTTATAAAGGGTATTTATTTGGGGTAAAAACTTACAGTTACAAGGCCCTAAAGAGTCCAACTCAAGGCTTCTTTCTCACCAAAGTCAGCTGCCACATGTTGAAGCAAGATGGCAAGTGAGTGATCTCTGTCTGGCCTCTTGGGCCGTCTCAGCTGCTCAGCTGCTTTGTTCTCTTCGGCTGCAAACTATCAGGCAAATTGCTCACCTCTCTTCCCAGGGCTTTAGCTGTTTGAGCCTTCTCCTTTCTGTCACATGGCAAGACCGAAATGACCTAGTTCTCTCCTCTTCTGTGTGTCTTCTTGAGTGAGTGTCCTTTCATATCAGCTCACCAAGGGGGCAGGGACTCAACCCTGAGTCATGCCCTACTGAGGTGGTCAAATCAAAACCCTAATCTTAACAGGTAATTTAATCAAGACATGTCAGCGGAATCTAATGCATTCAAAGGGTATCACACCCAGAGGAATAGACTAGTTTACAAACATAATCTCTCTTTTGGGGATTCATAAATAATCTCAAACTGCCACACTACCAAAAACCTTAGTGCCTTACAACAACAACTATTTATTACTTCTCATGGCTTATTGGTTGGGTGGGTGGTTCTGTTGATCTGGCAAGACTTGATTGTTCTCAGCTGGGCTCACTCAGAGTATGTGGTCAGCAGACAGATTAGCTGGAGATTGAATAGTCTTGGATTGTGTCTTAGTTTACCAGGGTTGCTATAACAAATACTGCAGGCTGTGGTTTAATTTCAGGATTTTATTGTCTCACAGTTTTGGAGGCTAGAAGTCCATAATCAAGGTATCAGCAGTCCATGCTTTCTCTCTGAAGTCTGAAGCATTTTATGGTGGCTTGCCAGGAATTCATAACTCAATCTCTGCCTCTGTCACATAGCTGTCTGTCTCATACTCAGTCATTTTGTCCTCTTCTGTCCCCTTCTGCTTATAAGAGCTCTAGTCATATTGGATTAAGGCCCACACTGACTCAGTTTTGCCTCACCGTAACTAATAACATCTTCAAAGATCCTGTTTACAAATGGGTTCACATCCACAGAACCAGGGGTTACAACTTGAACATGTCTTTGTGGGAGACATGATTCATTCCATTATAGATGGCCTCTCTCACATGTCTAGTAGTTGGGGACACAAGGGTTACTGGGCTAGGCCACATGTCACTCATCATCCAGCAGGCTGGCCCAGGTTTGTTCATGACATCAGCAAAGTTCCCAGAGTGAAAGTCAAGCATGCAAGGCCTCTGGAGGCCTACACTCAGAACTTGCACTTTGTTGCTTCTGCCATATTCTATAGGCCAAAGTAAGTTACAAGGTGTTTTAATTTGCTTAAGGCTGCCAGTGAAAAAATTCCAGAAATGGGCTAGCTTTTATAATGGGAATTTATTAGAGTAAAATCTTACAAATTCTGAGGCTGTGAAAATGTCCAAATCAAGGCATCATCAAGAGATGCTGTCTCACCAAAGGTCAGCTGCTGACGATCCTGGACTCCTGCCATGTGGCAAGGCAAAACGGTGGCCAGTCTGTGCCTTCTCTGGAAGGCTCACTTTCTTCCTGTGCTCAGCAGTGAGTGATCAGGTATATGGCTCATCTCTTCAGCTTCAGGTTGCTCCGCTGATTCCATTCTCCAGCCTCTCAGCCTCTCAGGGTTTCTTTCCTTCTGCAACTGTCGGTGATCCTGGTGTCCCCTCTCACATGGAAGGGTAAAAGCATACAGTTCTCATTCTCTGTGTCTCCTCTGTTTATAAAAGACTCCAGCAAAAGGGCTGAGACTCGCCCTGGGTCATGCCTAACTGAAGTAGTCCAATCAAAGGCCCTCAACTGAAATGATCTAATCAAAAGTGATCTAATCAACAACTATTTATTACTTCTCATGGCTTATTGGTTGGGACTAATCAAAAGGTCCCTTAACTGAATCTAACCAAAAAGGTCCCACATCAATAGGTTTACATGCACAGAAATGAGTTAGCTTAAGAACATAATTTTCTGGGGGCGACAAAAGACTCAAACCAAGACATAAAGCTAGCCCAGACTTGAGTAGAGAAAAAAATTCTGCCTCTTATTAGGATTTCTACAAAGAACTGTGGCCATTTGTGTAATATACCATATCTATTAAAGTTAATGTCAGTATTGCTAAGCAGATTGATCAGGGACTTGATGAGAATTTCCTTTCTGCAGAATGTATGTTTTAACAGAAGTTCTTGATTCCAGATCAGCAAAGGTATGTTCAAATGATGGGTTAACAGAGCAACACAGAAGTAACTCCATTAAGTAAAATTTGGCATTAAAAGGTTACCTGCAACAATAAGATTTTGTCTTAAATAGAAACTGCAGCCTTTTGCATGACATAATTCCAAACCATCTGACTTCAAAATGGGGAGTAAAAAGTCGGACACCCACACAAGCTGGGTCTGCATAATGTTGGTACAATCAGATACAGAACAAAGAAATGCAGTGAGTTTGACTCAGCAGGGCTGTTCCTACAACCAAGATAAAAAGTGGAGACCTGGAAAGTTAGGTCATTCACTGTGGTTGCCCCCTATGGGAGCATTTATCACACTATATAGCAAAAATCTGATTGACTGCCTTTCCCCACTAGATTTCTAGTATCTTAGGGACATGAATAAATCTTTTAAATCCATATCTCTAGTATATAATGCAGAGTCTGGCTGTTGAAAGGAGGGAGGGAGTTATTTCTGTGACTCAGAAAAAAATAACCCAATATAACCACATTTTTATTTTTAAATTGTCTATTTGTAACCAAATACTCAAAGAATCTCCCATATGAAAAATTATAGAAGTACTAGGTGAAGCTCAGCTGCCCTTACAAAAACAGAAAAGATATTCAGCTTAAATCAGAAGAAAGGAGTTGGTGATAATCACACAAATCCTCACGTATCATCACTTTGGTACAGTAATCCAGAGGAATAAAGACTGAAAAATGCATTTTTTGCTTGATAAGTCAAGAGAAACCCCTTAGATTTTTTTAAAAATTTCAATTCCCAATTAAACACTTAAAAGAATATATCTAACATTAACATCCTAATCGCTTTCTGGCACGAAGATCCAAGAAGTTCTCTTTGCATTATTATAATTTTTAAAACTCAACCCTATTCCAAAAATGAATTGAAGTGCCTTATAAAGATACTATACAGTGAGATTTAAGATAATAATAAGCAAGTAAGGAATGGAGGAGAATGTAGAAGTGAAAATAGAAACCAGAAAATGAAGCCAGAATGAGATCATTAAATGCCAAGAGGGCCAATACAGTTTGCTAGACACACCAATAATTTGTGGCTTCCCAGACACCAACCAAAGAGGAACTTGTGGTCACTAATAGCACTCATCACAGTCAGAGACTCAAAACAAATTCAGGAGAAGGACAAATTATTACTGGTATGAGCCCTAAGAATAGGTTTTCCCAGGCATGTTCCTAAAGCAATAACCTGAAGAACATCCATAGGAGGATATTAAAAAATATACACCCTGGAGGCACAATGCCAAAGCACCATTGAGTAAAATCACATTGAACATGAACTTCAGGTACACTGCCTTCTGATAAGTCTCACTAACCCAGAGACAAAGTTGGAAGGCTCGCTGACTAGCTATCCTTCAGTAAAATATCAATACATATTGATTCTCTCAAATGAGAAATTGGTAAATATCGCCCAATCCTGTTGATATTCCCAAAGGTTTCTTTCTCTCTGTATTCAATGCTACTACCCAAGGTCAGGCAACTCTTCTTACAGCCTGGATTACCACACAGCCTTCTGACTGGTTTATCCCTATTTTAATTTGTCCTCCAAACCATAGGCAATCTGAGCTCTCTAAAATACAACTCTGTTTCAAATGCCTAACTGGTTCAACAAGGCTCTCAGAAAAAATTCCACATTTCTAATCATTGAAGACAGGCTTTGGCCTCAGTCAACATCTCCAGCCTCAACTTCTCTGACTTCTCCTACATTCTAACTACTCGGAAAGAGCCATGCCCTCTTTCACCTCTGGTTCCCTCTATTTGGAACACTCTTTGCCCCCTGCCTTAGCCTGATACTTTTCTATCAGGTCTCTACCTAGAAGCTGCTTCTTCAGGAAAGCCCTCTATACTTGTCTATCTCCCTCACTAGACTGTAAGCACCATGAGGACAGCCCCTGTATCTGTTTTTGCTCACCATTGTGTTCTCAATGCCTAACATTATGCCAGGCACAGAGTAGGTGTTTCATAGATATTTTTCTGAATTATTTGATTAGTAAATTAAGTAATATTGGTTATCAAAGACAAGTCCTTGAAGCCAAATGTTCTAAGTTACTCCTTTGAACAAATGAAACCCCAAGTTTGTGCCTTTAGAATGTGATTATAATATTAGTGTGAGAAAAACTTTAAAGTGGGCATTGCCAAATTTTAAATTACAAAGACTTGGCAAGCTATTTGGCATTGTACTTTTCGAAGATCCATTTACCTGCTTTAACAAGCAACCAGGCTAAAGATATTTTTTATATTATCTTATGTATATTGACCAACCAGGGCTCATGCCTACATTGAAGAACCTGCCATCTCTGCCACCTCCACCTGGGCAGGGTCAAGATTTTCCTCAGAAAACTGTACATTCCTAAGCAAGGACACATGAGCAAATGAAACCCCAAAGTATTGTGCCCTTAGAATGTGATTTCAAGAAACTGTTGGTTTTGGTTCTTATCTCACCAGGCACCAGTAGAAAGAGTGTTAGATAGAGAGTTAGGGGATATAGATTCTATCCTGAATTATCACTCACTACTTCATCTTGGATATCATGATATGGCTCATTCCTTACCCTGGAGCTGGGCAACTTAACCCTTACATCCAGGGCCTAGTCTTGCTCAGGCTCTAGGCAATCAAGCCTGAGCCCGTGGAGTCTCTCAAGTGTTGCCACACCATGCAAGGCAGACTGTTTTCACCTCCACATCAGTCTGAAAATGTTTATGTCCATCAATTTTGTATTTTCAGCTTTTGCATAATATTTTATGGCTAAAAAGAGTATGAAAACCCATGGACTAAATGATAGTTTCTTCCCTGCTCAGTTATCTACTCCACACCAGAAGTATTGACCTAATCTGGGGCACTTTCACTGCATGCAGTTTGGAGTGTATATAAAGAAACCATGGCATTCTTTGGGGACACTGATGATAGGCCCTAGATTTTAGCTCATAGATTCCTTTAGGGATAAAAGAGATTTGGAGATCATCTAGTATGTTTTGCATTTTCCAAATGAAGCCACTGAGGTTCAGAAACGTGTGGTAATGTGTCCATTACCACATGGCCATGTGAGGACAGAGCTGGGACCAGATCAAAATCCTCCCAGGTCCAGGAAGAGGGGAAACTAACAGCCATCTGAGATGGTAGGTAGTCTGCAGAATGTTACCTGAGGAGAATCAGGTAACTGCTGTGATCCAGGCCTCCCCATCTCTCACTGGTATTAATACCCAGTCTCCTAACTGGGCTCCTTACCTCTACTCTCATCCCCTTTCAATCTTCTTTCCACATTGTTTGCCACATGCCTCCATACCATTTTGGATATTTCCAAAACACAGGGGTCATCACATCACTAGCCTAGTCAAAATCCTTCATTGATCCTCCATCACCCACAGGATTATCATTAATTTTTTAGTGTAAATACTGAGTCATTCATGGTCAGTCCATCTCTTACTCTCCAGACAGCTCTTGCTGAGATTTTCCTCCAAACATACCCATTAATCATGCTGACCAGATACCCCTGGCTGTTCCTCACCCCAAGACCTTTGCTGCTCCCTTTATTGGGGTGCTCACATTATTCTGAACTCTCCCAACCCGACCACCTTTCCCTTCCAAGAGAATCTCTTTCAAATCTCAACTCAAGCACGCCCTCCTCTAAAATCTGTCATTGTGTTCTCTAGTGGAGTTGAAATCTCCCTCCCTTGGTCTCATTGTGCTAGGTACCTACTTCTCTCACAACACCTATGGACTCGACTGTACTTATTCTCTGCATGTCTGTCTCCCCTATTGGACAATACGTTCTATGAGACAAGAATGGAGCCTCTATTTCTCCATATAGTCCCATCACTAAACATTGTATCGAGCACAAAGTAAATGGTAAAGGAAAAGGGGAGGAAGGGAGGGAGGGAGGCAAGGAAGAAGGAAGTTCCTTTAGACCAACAGACCCTTTCAAATACTTTCAGAGTTTCGCAGTTGCCAGTTTCCTTATTTATAAAATGTGAATAGAAACAGAATTTATCTCATAGAGTTGTTATGAGGATAGAATGATATGGGGCACAAAACATTTAGCATGCTGCCTATTGAAGAAGGACTCAATAAATATAAGGTATTGTTATCATATGAAAGTGGGATTTGGCATTCACTTGCAGAGTCTGGTTAGAATGAGGACTGAGAGCTACTGCCCAATTCAAGGGGCATGTTCCAGTGGTGGAATGTGCTGCCTCAAGAAGCAGTAAAATTCTCATCACAGGAGAATTCACAATTTAGCCTAGAGAGTTATTTGGCAGTGCTTTTATCAGGAATCCACACTTTAAATGGATAAATAGATGGCTGTTCCCAGATGGAAGTTAATTTTCCCCTTATTTGGAGATTTACTGATGCCCAAAGTACCTCATTATATTTTAAAACCTAGAAATTTATGTCTAATATATTTCTAAACTAAGTTGCTCTGAAGTTACACCAGTTGGACAGTGACAATGATTTTTATGCATTAAATAAAAGAGTAAAAGTTTGATGTTTGTAGGTGTGCTCAGAATGTGTCCAGTAGGACGTTGGGAAGGTTTGCCAGAGGTCTCACTAGGTGGAGTTACCTTGGTACTTCCCTGTTTCAGAATTTGACTCCCAACTCTGCAGGTCAAGAAACTTAAATTTGTTTGTGGGCCAAGAGTGGAGTAGGCTCCTTGAGAAGTGTTTTGGTTTACCAGATGCTAAAGCAAACAACATACTGTGGTGGTTTGGAGCTGTATGTACCCCAGAAAAACATGTTATTAAACTTAATCCATTCCTGTGGGTATGAACTCATTGTAAGTAGCACTTTTGATGAGGTTACTTCAGTTCAGATGTGGCCCAGGATGGGTCTTAATCCTATTACTGGAGTCCTTTATAAGCAGAATGCAATCCAGGCAGAGGGAGAGAAAGCCAAAGGAAGGTGAACATTAAAGGAATGTGGAAGAGAAAAGAGAGACCAGGAGATGCCACCATGTGCCTTGCCATGTGACAAGCTAAGAATCAAAGATCACCAGCAACCAGACCCAGAATGCCACGATCTTCAGGACAAAAGCATCACCCTGATGTCCTTGAATTGGAATTTTCCTAGCCCCAAATCTGTGAGCCATTAAATTTCCATTGTTTAAGCCAGCACATTGCATGGCATCTGCTTGAGCAGCCAAGGAAATTAAAACACCATACAAGGGGTTGGCTCAACAATAGGAATTTATTGGCCCACAGTTTCAGAGAATAGAAGGCTTGCTTTCTTCTAGGGTCATTATTTTCTGGCTGGATGGGAATCTTTGTGGTTCCTTGCCTTTTCTGTCACATGGCAATGCACATGGCAGCATCTTCTCCTTTCTTTTCTGGGTTCCATTGGCTTTCAGCTTCTGACTGCTCCCCATGGCTTCTCCCGTGTCTAATTTCCTTTGCTTATAAGGACTTCAGCCATATTGGATTACAGCCCACCCTCATTCAGTTTGCTCACACCTTGACCAATAACATCTTCAAAGGTCCTATTTACAAACGGGCTCACACCCACATGACGAGGGGTTGGGACTTGTACATGCCTTTTTGGAGGCATGATTCAATCCCTAACAGGGAGGAACTCACATTAAACACACAATACACTGAAGAAAAAGTTGGATTGCTAAAGGATTCATTCATAATGGGAAACATGGTTGAACCAGAATGTATAAGTCGGCAAGACCACTACTTCCTCAACCTACATATAGATCTATATAGGAAGCCATGTAATAATCATAAAGTTGTTTTCTTAACCTAGATTCAGAACAAGGAAAGCAAGCTGTGTGCTTCAAAATGTAATGGAGTCAGTCCCTGTAAAGATATCCTTGGGTCTATGAGCAAAAGCCTTCTCTTCTCTAATCCCATACTGACTATCTCCACTTCAAACTCATATATTCTCCTTAGATATATTAATATCATTGATTATTTTTAAATACATTTAACTATATTCAGTTTCTAACATCAGAAACAATTTGCATGGGAGATGCCTTTTGTATATATTTGAACTCATCTACTCTGTGTTGATTTTGATTTCAACTTTCAAATCATGGAAGACACCTCCCACACACTCTATGAATGCCTCTTTCCAGTACTTCCTTCTACCAGAGTTTTGTTGTGAAACAAAAGTTCAGAGGAACACATATATTTTTAAATTAAGGAACATGGTACTACTATAGTTGGGATCCTGTTTCGCCTCATATGATCAAGATAATTAACTTCTTTAAGCCTCGGGCTCCATTTCCCTAAAACGGACATAATAATTTATATCTGGTATATACAGTGAATGTTAAACAAATATTAATTCCTTTCCCCTTAATAAAATTATGAAATTTATTTCAATAGTGGGGTTGCAAATTTCACTTACACTGCAACTCAGATGTGCAAAGGAAAACGCTGGTTCTTTATTTTGTCTGTTACTAATCTGGTGTCCTTCCTGAACCCTACCATCTGAATTTGGGGAGAAAAAAGTCTGTTTAGCTCAATATGGTTAAATGCTTAATAAAAAAAAGCACACAGATAATTTAAATAGTCCCCAAAGGTACTGCTCAATTTTTAGGAATAATTGCTGATCTCTCTTATTTCCATCCTTTTTCTGTAAGACAGCATCTGGGTGTATACAATTGGAGGAGCATAGCTTCCATAACCTTCTGGGAGCGTATAGATGCAGATGTATCCTGATTATTGCTCCACACATCCTTAGTCTCCGACATACCCTCCTTGCATTTTCAGGCTGAGCAGTCCTGCTGTAACCTCTGTTGTGCAGGTGGAGGTGGCCTTCCACCTCTCCACTGCTGACCTCAGGGCAAACATGCTTGCTCTAAACTCAGTTTCCTCCTACTTTTGAACAAATTGCAAGAACACTTGAGTCCCTTCCATGCCATGCAGAAATGAGAGGTACCTGGGAAACGAAACTTCCTAGTCATTGTTTGCCTAACTACACAGTGTCTCCAAGTTTACTTTGGTGTATTTGTACCCCAAGTTGGGGCAGGGCAGCCCAATATCCATTTCAGAACTTAAAGGAGAACCAGAGAGAATTCTCTGCCCCACCAACCTCCCAACACCTATCTGATGCCTCTTCAGAGGAGAAATTAAAACATACCTGTACTAGCTTTGCTCTACTTCTATCTCTCACTCATTCTTACTATGCTTTGAGCTAGGAAAAAAGGGGCTATTCTTTTACTTAACATACATTATATTCAATCTTTATGAAATAGCAAGCTTCATGGCCAAGTTTTATGGACAGAAAGGCCATCTTGTCTACTCTGTGAAAGAATGCTATATTTCTATATTCATCAGATGTAGGTTGAGTTTGTTAAAGGGAAGTCAGTGGAATGAAGCAAATCCTCTCTCTCTCCAAATCATGGATTCACAGTCTTTTTATTTTTTCCATTTTTTTTTTTCTAAGAGAGCAAGAGTCTATTCTCTCTTGCCCTGGTGTGACAAGACTCATGGGTTTGAATCAGAGGTGAAAGATCACAATAAAACATGAATTTAGGGGTGTGATAGATTGGGTTATAAGACCAAATTCATCACCCCTTCCTGTATCCATGCTCTTTGCCATGTTAACATTGCATTTCCACCCACAAAAGCCTGGATGTTCTTTCCCACCCCTTGACTGTGGGCTTTGCAAAGAAGTCACTATTTTGGTCAATAGTATGATATAACAGGATATCTTGTGGTTGATATCCTCTGTCTTTACGTAAGAAGAATGTAAACAAGCTGGTACACCCATCCAAGAATTGTAAGAGATGCAGAAAGCAGCCCCAACCTAAAATTTGAAGCACAGTTGCCCAGCAGAGCCCAGCATGTAAGAGCCAATCTTCAAGTAAACTGAAGATGTGTAAGAAATAAGTGCTGGTGTGTATGCATGTGATATCTAATGGTTATTTGTTACACAGCATATTGTGACAATTGGTAATTGATTCAAGATGGAAGTTGAACTACATCAGTTTAATATTTACAAGCTATTATTTTCTTTACATTATCACCATCCTCAGAGGATGAAGACTTTCTTAGCTGGTCACTCTTTAATAAGCTAACCACTAAAACTCTACAGCAACAGAATGAAATTAATCTTAAAATACTATTGTGATTTTAGCATTTACCCTTGACAAATGAAGTACATTGTCCCTGTAGGATTTCAATCTCTACAATTGGATAGGACCTTCTAGTTTAGGTGGGAAATGATGGACAAGAGTCTGGAAATGAGAAAGAAAAAGAAGTAAACTAACTCATTCATGCACAAGCAAAAATCAATTATATAATTTAAGAGAGAATAATTTAGATGAAAATTTAATAAACTCTTTCTGTTTTGGCTGGATTCCACCTTCTGTCATTTTGATTTAATTGTTCTGGGATGGGACCTCATTACTGATATTATTTTCATCTTCTCTGGTGACTTTAAAGTACAGCCAGGGTTCAGATGACAGAGATGAAGATCAGAAGGTTTTTGTTAAGTTGGCCATTATCTTTCTTAGCATACATTTGAAAGTACTAATATAGTTTCATTTCAGCTATTTACATTTTAGCCTCTCTATCTAGGCTCATCTATTTTCTAACTAATATTCCCTTACAAATTTCTAAGAACCATCGTATTGGTTGTCTGTGTTATTTATAAACTCCAACTAATATCAAACTTTAAAACCACAAATACAAGGGGAAATAAACCTTCTCCAACTAACAGGTCAGGTGATGTGTTAGTAATAGTAGTGGACAAATACTTCCAGTTGACCAAGATGATACCATGATACCCTACAGGATGCCATTCACTTACAGAATCTTTGTACAACTAGTAAAAATTGGCAGAGCCATCTTTCTCAAAACTCCAGAAAAAAATTAAAGGATTGCAGTAACTGGGCAAGGGCCAAATCAAGAAAATGCAATTGTTAAAATGCTAGGAGTAGCTCATGGTGCCGTTGCTAGCCTCTCCCTCTCCCTGACCCAGTGTAGAGCCAGCGTGAGCTCCCATGTGGGTCCCTGGCCCTGTTCCAGAGGGAGTATGGTAACCCCTATGCACATAATGGAGTGCTTATATGTTGGTGGCAGCCTGAAAGACTGAACCCAGGACACTCATTACTGGCTTGTCCTCCCAGAATTTGCCCTGCAGGCAAACACAGCTTACAGATAGCTAAAGCATTATTAAAAAAAAACAATTAAGCTGGGGCAGCCTGGAGCAAGGGACTATAGGATTTATACATATACATAAATAGAGGGGGAGAGGTCTATTTTGTAGGAAGTAGAGGAAACATTCAAATTCCTGTAAACAGGGAAATTCTTAAGGTTATGAGCCTGCATAAGTCCAGGACAAGATGCAAGTTCAGAAAAGACAGAGAAGAACTGGCCCTTCACTTTTGTCTCGGATTGATATTCTAGATAGGAGAGCTAAATTCTGAAGGAGAGCACCAGCCAATACAGAGCCAAATTGCAAAGACTGAAAAATGGCTTTTGCTTTTTTTGTTTTCTGTTTTTTTTGTTGTTTTTTTTGTCTGCTTGTTTGTTTTGCATTGGCTTGTTTTTGTTAGCTCCTAGCACTCAGTGTCATATCATTACCTGGATATGAACTTAAGGAGCAGATAGCTCAGGGACTAAATTCCAGAGTTAGCACCTTAAAATATTAAAATGTACAGTGTGACACAAAAGATTGTAAGACAAAAAAAGAAACACAAACCACAATGAGATAGCATTTCACATCCACTAGAATGGCTACTATTTTTAAAAAATGGAAAATAACAAGTGTTGGAGAGTATATGGAGAAATAGGAGCACTCATTTATTGTTGGTGGGAATATAAAATGTAAAATGGTGCAGTCTCTGTGGAAAACAGTTTGGCAGTTCTTAGAAAATTAAGTATAAAATTACCATATGATCTGGCAATCTAGGTATATACTCCAAGGAATTGAAAGCAGAGAGTCAAACAGATATTTGCACAATGACATTCATAGTGGTATTATTCATAATTGCCAAAGGTGGAAGCAACCCAAATTGTCCAACAACAGGTGAATGGATAAATAAAATGTGGTATGTGGAATATTACTTGAGCTATAAAAAGAAGAATGACATCCTGATACATGTGAATACATGAATGAATCTTGGAGACATCATGGTGTGTGAAATAAGCCATCACAAAAGGACAAATATTGTATGATTTCATTGATATGAAATAATTAGAATATGCCAATTCATAGGGTCAGGAACTAGAAAATAGGTTACCAGTCATCTGGGTAGGGGTAGGGAATGGGAAGTTAGTGCTTAATTAGTACAGAGTTTCAGTTTGGGGTGATGGAAAAATTTTGGGCTCCTTAATGGATGATGCTAATGGTTGCACAATTTTGTAAATGTGATTAATACCACTGAATTGTATATTTGAATTTGGTGAAAAGGGGAAATTTTCAGTTGTATATATGTTACTAGAATAAAAATTTTTTTAATAAAAACCACAGGACTGCACCATGCAGTGAGTCCAAAAGTAAACTATGATCTATAGTTAATAGCATAATTATAATAACAGTATTTCATCAATTGTAACAAAGGCACCACACGAAAGCAATATGTTAACAATAAGGAAAATTTTGAGTGTGAGGGGAGGTATATGGAACTCTATTTTCAGCATGATTTTTCTGTAAAGGTATAACTTCTCTAATAAAAAATTACATTTTAAAAGTGAAGGGGAAAAGTAGTAGGTAAAATAACTTCAGAATTGTACCCCCATGTTCCCTTATTGTTTAAGCTGCTTTTCTAAATATCTTAAATATGGCAACCACTATAGAACTTCCTTGATCTTTTGAAATATCGTCAAATCCTGAAACCTTTTGTATCAGAGCAATGACTATAACTCTTCTAGACACTTCTTTTTTAGAAATCCAATTAAACAAATCTGAGCAGCTGTTATTCCTCAACAGATTTTGGCTTTTAATCATTGACTGTATCACAAAATCAACTAGTAGAGCATGTTTAGTGATGGGATTAAAAAAGAAACCAAACAACTGCAATCCCACTCCCTCTGGTGGTGTAATCTCCAAATATCCAGCAGATTCGTAATGTGGTTAAAATTTTCAAAACTGGGAACTCTTTTATACTTAGTCTCCTTTTGACCCAGGAGATACTGACACTAAATAATCTCTTCAAAGGTTGTCTTTTAGTGTTAAAACTTTCTTATAAGTGCACAACAAAAGAAGCAGCCACTGCTTTTCATATTTCCTAATGTTTCAGGTACATCATGCCAATGTATACAGACAGAAACTTCTCTTAAATAGGTCTAAGCATCCACCATTTACCTTTGCAAATCAGAAATTCAGTTTTTAAAGTTTTAGGATCTTGTACAGAGATTGCTTTATTATTATGACTAATATAAAACAAAAATTAATAACCATTCTGCCCTACACAACTGACTCTCCTGGTACATGGGTACAATTGTTAAAGGATCAATCAAGTTACAGCAAAACATAAAAGGTATGGACTTCAGTGTTGAAAAACTCTCCTCATTCTATGTTGTAGTAAGGATCTCATAAATAGCAAAAATATCAATGATTTTCCAAAGGATGCAATTGCATATAACAACACATTTTCACCAAAGGAGGTCATTAGGTAATGCATCTTGCATCTCATTAATTTACAACATTTATTTTCCATCAGAAGATATCTCATTCCTATAACATGGACAGCAGCCCCCTATCCCTGAACACAGTTTCCAATGCTTTTTTGTTTGTTGAAAGGCAATCTCGTGTAGTAGTTCAAGCACAGACTCTGGACCCAGCCTGTCCAGCCCAGCTGATCACTAACTGCATCACGATGGGCAAGTTAGTTTAACCTCACTGTGCCTTTGTTTCTTCCGTAAAATTTAGGTAATGGAAGTTCTCACTCATGGTGTTGTTGTGAAATATAAATACGTTTGCATATGGAGGATGCCTAGAGCAGTGCCTGGTCCAGAGTAAATGCTATACTCTGTTAGCTATACTCTGACACTTGTCAGCTAGTCCAGTTAAAGTTTGACTGAGTAACACAACTGTAAATATGTATTGCCTGAGCTTCAGCCACACGGAACTTCTCTAAGCCATTCAAAGAAAACCTATTTTCTCCAGCGTTAGGCTCCATTCACATGCTGTTCCCTCCATCAGCACTGAGCGCTACAGCAGCCACATGTGGAACTAATTAAATTTAAATGCAAATGAATTGAAATCAAATGAAATCAAAACGTCAGTTCCTCAGCTGCACTGGCCATATTTAAAGTGCTCAATTGCCACAAGTGGTTAGTTGGCTACTGGATTAGACAGAACTGACAGAGAACATTTCCATCACCGCAGAAATTTCCATCATCAGTGCCTGGCTAGACTATTCTTCCTCCCACTATTTATTCCTTTAACTCCTATTCAGCCTTCATGTTGCTGCTTAAAAATCATGCCCTCGATGAATCCTTCCTTGATCTCAAGATATATATCCTCTCATAGCATTCTGGATTTTTCTTTTAGAACACTCCATTTATAAATATCTTATAAATATTTATATTTAATATTTAAATATAAATGGGATATTTAAATATCCCATTAGGCGGTAAAGAGTTTGCTATAAAAGAGATCATGTAGGCAAGGGATTCTTAACCAGGGGTCCGTGAGCTTAAATTAAAATTCAAAAAGACATTATTCTTGTGGGGACTTGTTGGTGCAACTGTGATATTTATTTAATAATACACAGTATAGTGTGGACTTAGTAAGGGGTCCGTGGTTTTCGCCTGACTGGCACAGGGGTCCATGGAACAAAAAAGGTCAAGAACCCCTGATAGAGGCACACAGTAAGCACCCAATAAATATTTGTTGACTGAGTAGCTATAAGAGGACATTTACAAAGTTAGTAACTATTTAATAGATCACATCTATCATGTGCTTACTACGTACCAGGCACTATTCTGGACGCTTTACACATTTTAACTCATTTAATTATAGCAAGTCCATGAGTTATGTGCTTGTATTAGTTATCCATCGCTGCATAACAAATTTGCACAAACCTCGTGGCTTAAAACAACACAGCATTTATTATCTCACACTTTCTGTGGGTCATAGGTCCTGGCACAGCTGGATCCTCTGCTTAATGTCTCACAGGCCGCAAGCAAGGTGTAGGCCAAGCTGTATTCTCATATGGAGGCTCAACTGGGGGAGAATCTGCTTCCAAGCTCATTCAGGTTGTCGGCAGAATTCACTTCTTGCATTAGTTAGACTGATAATATCACAAATAAGCTTTATCTCCATCCTAAGTTTAAGGAGGAGTTTTTAAAAGTCAAATCTTAATGTAATTTTGGGGTGAGGGATAAAATTTTATTCCTGGGGACTTATTCTAGATAAGAAAGGCATAGATAGAGGGAATTATTAATATATTTTAATATTTCCCCACCATTTGACTCCTACTATATTGAGAAAAAGTTTTAATTTCAAAGTTCCTGCTGGCTCTTTGTCTACCTACAGGTAGAGGACTATGTATAAGGCCTCGTCTTTTAGCAGAGCTCCTAATTAAACTTTGACCACCCCAAGCAGGTCAAGGAACTAGTTTGGGGTAGGGAGGGGGATTTGAAAAGCTAAATTATTATAATAAAGGCATAATAAAGGAATAGTGAATTGATTGTGGCAGAGTCATCTAAGAGGTAAGGAGTGGGAAACAGGAAGGAACCCTAACATGCTAGGGAGCCAGAGAAAAACTCCCATGTAAATACTCAAGAAACTTAAGAATAGCATTAGTTAAAAAACTAATTCCCTGCTTTTCCATTTTCAATGTTGCCATTTCATGATGCACTTTCCCTCTGTTACCCGAAAGCCATTGCTAGAAGTCTACACACGGCAGCCTTCTGTTAGGGAATCTGTGCACAACTTAGGGATAGAGCAATAGAAGAAGTTCTAACTTCCCCGAGAGATGAGCACTGCAGAGCAGTTTTCCGTGGAGGGAGGCCCACAGTCCAGCAGAAACCAGAGATGGTGAAGGGCCAGGTAGCAACTAAGTGGAACTGACAACCCCTTTCATCAAATATACCAGGAAAAGGCGACCTTTGCATGGAGAGAGGCAGACTCTTGGGCTGCAGTCAATCTTGGACCCTACAATGCTTTGTGCACACATTATGCCACAGAGTCACGCCAGGTCAGCAGCTCTGCAGGTAACACCAACTGCTCTCTGTACATGTCCCACTGAACCAGACAAATGGGGTGTTATTCCAATACCTTGGGAATTGTGCTATCTGCGAAGGCTGAAAACGGAAAAACAGAGCCCCTCGTTGCCCTCTGAATGGGCAGCGTTTCTGTGACTGACAAACCTGGCTTTCACAGGTGTCGCTTTGAAGGATGAGCCTCCCGTCATCTCAGTGAAGAGTTACACAGCGATCAGATAACTGCAGGCTCCATTCCCTTTCTCCCTTACTGTCAAGGTAACCGCGGTGACAGAGGCCCAGCAGCAGAATCCAGCCAGGAAAGTGTCAGAGATGTGGTGAGGATTAGCAGAGCTCCTGTCAGCTCTTGTGCACAGCCTCTTCTGGATGTTATTCTCAAGAGGGAACCTCAACATACCACTTTCTCTAGAGAGATACAAAGTCATGGCTAATTATGCAAAGTTTGCAGTTGGCTGCTTCTTGGGTATCAGCTGACAACACACAAGCACGCATGCACACACTAATACACACACCCACATGCGGGTCTGCTCGAGATAATTTCCCTTCAGTAAACTATGGCGAGCATCTTTTCTGCTGTCCCACTGGAGATGCTGCCATTGCACATTCCTTAGACCCAAGAGAAAGAGTAGCCTCTGGCATCTCAGTTAAACTCTCCAAAAAATCCTCCATGGAATTCTTAGCTGTGGAAGACCCACTCTGCTTAATTAACTCCACTGCCAACATCATCATCTCTTTTTATGCTTAAGACAGAGTCTGAGCCAAGAAGGACCTCAGAACAAAGCAGATTTGGGTTCTTCCTGGAACTGAGACCAACCTACTTAGAAACATGTTATAATGCAAGGATCTTAATTACTTGCTCCCCCCAAGACAGGAAAGAAAAATTGTCAGAAGCACTTTAAAAAACCTGCATACCTCTTTCAACAAGTACTTGATATCAGTATGTCTTCTACAAGGCAGTGAAGAGGATTTCTGATAAGCAGCACCCTTCCCTATTGGAAGCATAATAGTAAAAGCCATGGACTCTTGAGTCAGAAAGATTGGCTTCATTATTTACTATCTGAGAGAGCCACCAGGTCCTTTATAAAAAAAACAATAATAATATGCTCTACCTCATACCTTTGTTTGAAGAATTAAATGAAAAAATGCATGTAAAACACTTAGCACAATGCCTGGTGCAAAAATACCAGATGTCGTCAATATCATTATTGCTGCTATTATTACTTTTGTTGTCATCAATGTAGGTGATATGATCTATCAGAGGGAGATAATAGGAGAGCAGGAAGCCATGCTAGAAAGTTAGATTATTTATAGTTTGTTCCAAATTGGGGGAAAAAAGCAAGACAGTTATTTCATTCTTGTTTTAACTTATTTTACTTTACTTTATATCAAATACTATACAGTGCTTACTATGTGCCAGTTATGACTCTAAATATAGAATTTATTGAATTAAAAACCATTTCATCTCAAGGTATTACTAATTTGATAACACCCATATTACAGCATGTGACAGTTTGAGATGATTTATGAATCCCAAAAAAAGAAAGATTATGTTTGTAAATTAATCTATTCCTCTGGGTATGATACCCTTTGATTGTATTATATTCAGTGAGGGGCCTCTGATTAAGTTTATTTGATAAAATCAATTTAGGGCTTCTGATTGGGCAACATCAGTAAGGCATAACTCAGGTTGAGCACCCACTCCCTTGGTGGGCTGATATAAACAGATACTCACTCAAGAAGACACGTAGGAAGAGAGACAGCTCTGCCATTTTTTAACCCTGCAGCCCCACGGAAGAGAGATGAGCCATTTGCCTTGTGAAGAGAGTCATGACTGATATAGGAAACCCTAAGAGACAAGCCCTATGAAAGCCTACAGCTGAGATTGGGAAGAAGCTGGGCCCAAGGAGCCTCAAGAGGAAAAGGAAGCCCAGGAAAGAAAGACCAGGCAGAGGTCAGCAACTGTCTTGCTTCAACACATGGAAACTGACTTTGGTGAGAAAGCAACCTTGAATTGGACTTTTTGGAGTGTTGTAACTGTAAGCTTTTACCCCCAAATAAATATCCTTCATAAAAGCCAACAGATTTCTGGTACTTTGCATCAGCACCCCTTTGGCTGATTAATACATAGCATAATGCAAAAATTTATTTTACAGCCAAATATAAATACTTTGGAGAGTGCATATGCTTGTCTTTTGTGCATTCAGAGAATATTAACTCAATATACGCCATGATCCAGACCCAGTGCTAGTCACTGGGGTGACAATGTTGAATAAGACAGACTAGTTGTCTGCCCTGAATTTACATTCTGTTGGGGTGTTTGAAATAATCACCCTGCTTTTTTCCTACATTGTTTCCATCTAGTTCAAATTTAAGGCAGTTCAACCATTATTCAGCAGCCAGATTCCTGTCTTCCCTAGATAAACTGTTTGGCCTCCTGAGGAAATTCATCAGTGACTCCTAGAAACTGGAGTTAAGAATGGATAACCAGGATAAGCTCACTGGTATTGGGAGTCAGGCCCAGCCAAGTGACACAGCAGCAGGCTGGACTCAGCTTCCTGGACCAGCACCGAGATCAGCAACCACTGACAATAGCAAAGCATGGGCCAGCCTGGCTGACTTTAACTGCGGTGCACAGCAGAAATACTTGAAATACTCCCTGCAGCACAGCTTCAAGCCATATGAGCCAGCTGGTGAGGGTGACAGCAACAGGGGAGGAGTTGGCCTGCAGCAATCACCAGAGGTGATTGTTGTTCAACAACCGTGCTGGTTGGGCAAGGAGGCTCTTGGGCAGAACGGCACATGGTGAGGCAGGCTGTACAGTCTGCAAGTTATAGGGTGGCCCCCATGTTTATCCAGTGTGGAAGTACCTCCTGGTCGTAATAATGCCTCTTAAACTATGCTGCCTAGCACACGTCAGTAGGACAAGTACAAAAGACATACATGTACACATATGAATATATTCGTGTGCCCATTACATGCTGTTATCTTCATACAAATTGTGTCATGCATTTTTAAATATCTTTTATTAAAATGAATTCCTTTATTATATGGAATATATCCTTATAATTAATGATGCCATTAATATGATTCTCACTTTGCCATTGCTGGGTCTATATTATCAGCTTTCTCATTCATTCATTCATTCGACAAATGTTCATTGAGTTACTACTTGTGCCAGGCCCTGGGGGTGCAGTCGTGAGCAAAACAGACAAAATTGCTGCCCTTGCAAAGTTTGCAGTCTAGTGAGCTGGTGATCATTGAGATTCCTGTTCAGCCAAAATTCATTCTCTGCCTCCTCCCACTGCGGGTGTAGTATCTTTTTCTACTCCATTGATATTGGACTTGAACGTATGACTTGCTTTAACCAGTAGAATGTCAGCAGATAAGATGTGAGCAGAGGCCTTCAACATGCTTGCATCTTGCACTCCTGCCCTTCTCCATGAGAACAACATGCCCTGGGTATAGGATGAGAGCACGTGAGGAGCAGCTACGAACCTACCCACGCACTGGAGACAAGCCCAGGCAACCAAATGCCTAAAGGAAAACTGCCACTCAATGCCAGTCTAGATCAATTGAATCAGCTGAACCATAGTCAGTCAGCAGACTTGTGAGCATGAGAGTAAATGCCTATTGTTATAAGCTTCTGAGTTTGGGGGTGGTTTATTACACAACATAATAGTGGCAGTGACTCCCTGATACAGAGCCCAACAACAAAGCAAGAACATTTCCAATATTTTGAAAATTTGATTGTAACATGCTATTTATTTCCTATGAACATAAAATGACATTCCAGTGGTGGTATTTAGGCAAATAACAAGTTTCTGATGCTGTGTCTGTGGTTGTAATCCCCTCTCCCCCTGCCACGTCCAAATAGAGACTTCATCTACCAATATTCCTATCCAGACCTTTTTCTGGATGTAAAGAAAAGGGAAGGTAGGTCCCCCTGAACAACCTATGCACAAGCTGTTTTTCCTAATGCACTCACCATTGTGCCCAATTTTGTAGATTCATGTTTTAAGCAAGCTGTGAAGAAATTGGAGTAGATTTCGAAAAGAATGAAAAATTTTATCAAAAGTCCTATAAATAGGGAAGTGAATGTGGCTCAAGAGATTGGGCTTCTGCCTACCACATGGGAGGTCCCGGGTTCGGTCCCAATGCCTCCTGGAGAAGGTGAGCTGGCACAGCAGGCAGGCATGGCCAGCTGACACAACAAGATAACGCAACAAAAGAGACACAAGGAGGAAAGACAATGAGAGACACAACAAACCAGGGAGCTGAGGTGGCTCAGGTGATTGAGTGCCTCTCTTCCACATGGGAGGTCCCAAGTTAGGCTCCTGGTGCCTCCTAAAGAGAAGACGAGCAGACACAGAGAGCAGATAGCAACCACAAACAATGAGGTGGGGGGAGGGGGAATAAATAAATAAAATAAATCTTTTTTAAAAAAAGTCCTATAATAAGGCATGAAACCATGAGAAAGCGGGTATTAGACCCATAATGGAGCCCCAGTAAATATCACTGATTGCTATCAGAGGAGAAAAATGAAGGAGCTAGCTAACAGTTTTTCCAGAAACAGATAAATATAAATTATGTCGACAAATTTTTCTTCATTCTTCAGCACTAAGGAGCAATCAAAAATAAACATGCTGGGAAGCAGATGTGGCTCAAGTGACAGCTCCCATCTACCATATGGGAGGTCCTGGGTTCAGTTTCCAGGGCCTCCTGGTGAAGGCAAGTGGGCCCATGTGGAGAGCTGGTGCAACAAGATGATGCAACAAAAAGAGACACAGAGAAAAAAGACAATGAGAGACACAACAAACCAGGGAGCCAAAGTGGCTCAAGCGACTGAGTGCCTCTCTCCCACATTGGAAGACCCCAGGATCGGTTCCCAGTACCTCCTAAAGAGAAGATGAGAAGAAAGACAAGCAGACACAGAAAAATGCACAGCGAATGGACACCGAAAGCAGACAGCAAGCACAAGCAGCAAGGGCGGGGAATGGAATAAATAAAATAATTTTTAAAATGCATATAGGAGTATAGTTTTAGGGTAGACATGGGAGAAAAGAATTTAACTTGAAACAAGTTTCTAGGGAATGCTAGACATCTTCTTTCCTAAATATTTTTAAGATGAGGGAAAGCAGGAGAGGTTTAGGTCCTGACCAGAGTCAGAGGACAAAATCCATGATGCCCAACTATTTCTAGATGGTGGCTTCTTTGCTAAGATGATAAATCTCATAGATCATACCCATTGTTGATTCCTGAAAGCCTCAAAATCTTTTTTTAAACACTCTTGGATGTAATGGGGAAACTGAAGTTGGCTTTGAGATGACTCAATAAGGTGCATCAGTCTGCCAGGCTGCTATGACAAATACTATACAACGGTTTGGCTTAAACAATGGGAATTTATTGGCTCACAGTTTTGAGGATAGGAGAAGTCCAAACTTGAAGCACCAGCAAAGCGATGCTTTTTCCCCAAAGTCTTAGTAACATTCTGGTGCAGGCAGCCAGAAATCTTTGGGATTCCTTAGCTTGCATCTCTGCTTCATATCATATGGTGATGTACTCTCCTTTCCCTTCTTGACTTCTAGCTTCTGGCTCCTCCCTGTGGCTTTCTCTCACACTGGCTACTGGTTTCTTTCTCTTTAAAAGGACTCCTGTAACCTGGATTAAGACTCAACTCATTTAGTTTGGTCACACCTTAATTTAAAAAATAAAAAAAAACATCTCCAAGAATTATATTTACAATGGGTTCACACAGGAATGTGTATTAGCATTTAGAACATGTCTAAACTGGGGTACATAATTTAATCTACCAGAGTGTCTTTTTAAATATATATATATTTATTAACTCATTCAACAAATTTACATTAAAAGTCTAGTGTCTGCCAGGCACTGTTTTACACAGTTACTTTGCCTAAACTGGACAGATTGATTATCCTCATGGAGCTTACATTCTACCACAAATGTGGCTAATGCAGAGTAGAACAAATAATATAAATACGCTAGATTGGACTGACTTTGAGTCGAGTTGCCCACAAGTTATCTTGACTAGTTTTATAGAGTGGACCAATCTTCTGAAATAAGTTAAAACAAATGTCTTTTGGGGAGGGAGCATAGTTTAACAGTAGAGAGCATATGGGCTTTAGAGACAGAGCTGGATTTGACCCTGCCTTTTTCAGTTACTAGTTATGTGACCTTGGAGAAGTTCCTTAG